>APFE031665317.1:2379-36627 GCA_000404065.3 Pinus taeda
AAGGCGTCCCCTTGAAGCCAAAACAACTCTGATACCAAATGTAGGTTTTAACCCGTATAGAAATTACCTGCATACGAATTCTAAATCACAGGAAAAATAAAAATGCGAGAGCATAACACATAAAACACATATACACAGAGATTCCCACTGGATCTCAAAACCGAGACTACCAGCTTGATTTTTCATTATATTCCTTTCATGTTACAATACATATTTATACATGCCAAAGCATCCAATACCATGGACCGAAAACCATCGCGTCCAAAACCATGCACCGAAAACCATAGGTAGGTTCGCCCAACCTAATATAGGTTCCAAAAAAAAATTTCTTGGGACGCTGCCCCGAACCCCGTAGAGGGGGGCTACCCGCCCCCCTCAAACCCCCCGACAGGGGGGGCTGCCGCCCCCCCCCTGTGACCCCCCCACTGTGCAATCAGCGCAACGAAGGGGGGGCTCCGCCGCCCCTCTAACCCCCCGGTTCACTACGTAGGTTAGTCGTGGAAAGGATATAACACAACCCAACAAACTTGGGGTTCATGCAAAGTTGGAGGTGGCAATGCTGTATACACAAGTAGATGCAATGGGTCCACTCTTTGCAACTACTGAGCTGGTGATAGACCACTAGGGTTTCTCAAACCATCTTTCTATTGATTTAGAAGAAGTTTCATTACCAATGGAGAAAGGGGAATTTTACCCTAATCGAGAGAATTGAAATATTGTCTATTGCATTAATAAAATATTATAGTAAATTCTTGAAGCACACCACTCATCTAACTATTTGTTAAGCAATCTTGTTTCAGAAGAATTCTAAGCTAGCATATGTGTAATCCTAATTATCCTAGGCATGCAATCTGAGATAATTAAACACTTTACTATTGCGCATATGAATGAACATAATAACCTTTTTCCTTTTTGTCCTTTTTAAGAAAATATGAATGCTAAATCTTCTTGGTGGTATGGAAGGTGGGTTATGTGTGGAGAGAGATGGTTGTGAAGCGTTAGATGGATTGGAAGGCAAGAAGGGGTCTTCTCCTAACTTTCTGGATCCATTTTCTGCAAATCGGCCTCAAAATAGTCTAGTATAGGTCGTCCTATAGGATGCCGTAATGCTCCTATCGGATCCCTACATTCCTACACGATCTGATCGAAAACATAAGGAGTGGTTTGGAAGGTGGTATAGGGCTCAGGGAAGGTTAATGATGGAAGAAATAAGGCATTGGAGTGGCTAGGACTTCCTCAAAACCAAAACCAAAGCTTGTAAGATAGTTGGATTTGCTCAACCAACATGGAAAGTTGTTCTTATGGAATGATAAATCGGTTTATGGACTTAGTGGATTTTGGTGATAATGGTTGGATGAGGTTAAGTTGGGGCTATTGACATGAGATATTCCTGCACTATTGAAACTCCCACAATACACACATCACTCACATTCACTCGTGAATCATGTCAAACAAGAAATATTTCCAATCAACATAAGAAAAAATAATTCCATTATTTAGTTTCCTAGTTCATGAATGGAAATACTTGTAGAATATTGTGAAACACCATGAGATATAATATAAAGTTGGAGATATCAGAAATAGAAAATGAAACATATTCTTGAAAACTGAAGAGATGTTGACCTAATTAGCAGAAAACCCTAAATTCCATATGAAATCCGAATTCTCTCTTTTTGGGGCTGAATAGGAGTTTTTCCTCAAACCATGGTCCCTGACTGGAGGAGTTAGGCAAGATCCCCTTGCTATCAACCATTTTGGTGTTCCTTTAATTCTCTAAAGCTACTACTAAATCTATGTACAAATGGAAGCAAACTAATTAAATTCACCAATACTTGCAATGAAACAATGCCAAAATCAATTCAACAAGTAATCTATAAAATAATCTAAGCATACAAGTACAATAAGAGGAACCTATGCTGCTAGGGTTGTGCCCTAACCCAAGATCTTAAGCCCTCTGAGTCAACTCAGTGCTAGATCAAGGAAATTCTCATTCTCATTATCATATCAAAAAATTACATAACAATGTTTTGCTACAATCCTTTAACTCGAAAATGCTTAGTGATCTTACATAAAAAATCTGAATCTTAATGAGGCTCTAGGCCTCCTTATTATACAATTGAAGTCTCCAACAACTTCCTTAAATATAGGGAGCCTTGGCTCCCAAACTCAAGATGAACTGGTTCTTAACTATCATTGGCTCGGTCGCCAATGGTCTCCATGACTCGGTTGCTTGCAACTCTAAGCTAGTGTGATTTGATCAAGTTCTCACACCTTAATTAGCCAAAATTGCCATGATTTGCTCCCAAAAACCTGCAAGCAATGTAGATTAGACCACTAGACATAACATCTTACTTTTACTATCTCATTAAGCAAAATACAATTAAAACATGTAAGGAATTATGAGAAGAGTTGATTTTAGTAATCTTGGAGGTGTATTAAGGTCTGTATAGTTAACCAATGATAAGTATCATCATCGCCACCATACTAAAAGTTTTGATCATCTTCTGAGAAACTTAATCTATGTCCATGTCCTTCATTTCTCTTGTGGCCTCCCTGACATCCCATGCTTCTGTTGTAGTTTCTTCTTCTTGTGAATAAAATCCTACCTTCTGCTATATCTCTTCCCACTTATTTCTTTATTCTTCTTCTTTCCTTCCTTCCAACATTCCTAAAAGCAGTCGTGGATTGAGTCTCAAGCCAATCGAATTGCCTTTGAGTCTTTGTAGAGCCTTCTTATACATGGGTGTCCTATTTAGTGCCTCTCTCATTCTTTGAGGAGAATGGTATTATATGATTTTTAGGCTGTAAGGCAAGGTGTTCCACCTCCTTTGGAAATATTGCATGCTTTCATCTCCTAGTAGTTTGAACATGTATTCAAGGTGTGTGACTGCTTGTTCTTGTGCAGCAAGGTACCTAGGTTCAAGCTTGGGATCATTTGCAATGAGGTTGTGGGTGTTGATGACAACCATTAGGTTATATTGTGCAACTCTGATCGTAAGGGGTTCTGTCTCTTCTCTTTCCATTACTTTTTTCATCTTTGTAGCTCTTGCCTCCTCATGATTCATCCATGATTCTAAGACCATCAATTGAAAGTCTCATAGTTTTGAATTTGGGTCCCACACATTCAAATCTATCAAGGCCAAGTTGTGTAGGTAAAACTCAGACATTTTTTCTCTATCTTCCAAGTTACTTTGATCACAGAGATCAATGAATTGTCTATAGTCTTGGAAGGGCATAGTGTCTCTCTGTGCTAAATTCTTGATTTGGAATTGTAGCCATTGTTCCTTGAGATACAAGGCATAAGACTTTGTTGACATCCTGCACTGGGTTTCCTCTAAGGATAAACTGGCCATAGTTGCCAACTAGCTTTCTCTTTCTTGTATTTATCCTCTTAGCCATGCATTTTTTTCTTCTAACTGAGCTTTCATCGCTGCTTCTATGTCCCTTATGCTGCTTAGTTCTCTACCCATCTCCTTCAATTTCTCCTCCATGTGGCCTACATCCTCCACTCCTTTTGATTTGTCAATTTTCATCCACCTATGTGTTATTGTCCTGTCTTTTTCATGTTCAAAGAATAAGGGGATGGCAAACTTCTATGGGCTTACCCTACGTCCTTCAATGGACCTGTAGTAGGAGTTGAGGTTGGGCTACGGACTAGGTTCTCTTAGACATGGGTCTTATTTCTTTGTCTCTTGCTGAGTGATACCTTCTTGGTCCATTTTTTGTGTTTCCTATAGGATGGCATTTTCTTCTTGTAGGTCTATCTGTGTCTCCTATAGGATACATTTTCCCTTTGATGAGGCTAACCTTGTGATAGGCCTCCTAACATAAGTGATGGGAGATTTGGGAGAGGCTTGTTCTGATGATCCTTCTTCTTGATTTTTCTCTAGAGGAGCTGTCTGTTCTTGCTACTTTGGTGAATCTTCAATGACAATTGGAGTTTTGGTGGGGGTTTGAGGTCTTCCTTGCCTAATCCTCGTGCTCTTTCTTCTCTTGAAGTATAGTGGGGTTTGTATTTTCCTCTTCCCTTTTGACTTGATAGGTGTACTTAGGGTAGTAAGAGCAGTTGCTTCCTCTTTCTCAGTGGATTCTGGAGATACCCTTGGTGATTGTTCCCCTTGTTTTCCTTGGATTGTAGACCTATGTTCTTCCTTATGTTTTATTTCCTCTTTTCCATTCTCCTTCTCATTCTTGTCTTCCTCTTCCTCTTCTTCCTCTATTTCCTCACTCTTCTCATCTGTTTCTTCTTTTGTTCCATCTTCTGTCTCTTCTTCATTCTTCTCCTCCTTTTCTTCCTCTTTTTCCTCCTTTGTCTCCTCCATTTCATCTTTTGTTTCTTCTTCCCTCTCACTAGTAGTGGGGTTTTTCTCATATTCAAGAGCTTAAATTTCTCCTCCTGCCTACATGTCTCTGAAGGTTGTCCATGTAATAGGGATTATTAGGTTTTGCAGAGCATCTTCTAGGATGGGTTTTATCAACCCATGATGGGCTAGTTGTTGATGTTTTCCCTCTTGCACTTTGATGCTCATGTATATCATTGATTGAAGAAGAAGGTAGGGTATACTTAATATGTTTTGAGGAGGTGTGTCTTCTCCAAATATCAGTTCTTGGAGGAGTCTGATGTGGTATCCATACACCACATTGTATCTCCCTTCACATGACATGTATTTAATGAGGTGTTAACTAACTTCATTCCAAGGGTATGGAATGCTTTCCCTTATACCATCATTTTTTTCCTCCATTGGCTCCTCCCCTTCCAAAAATAATCACTTCCTTGCAAGGGTGTTGTTACATTTATCTTCTTTTCTCCATGGTAACCCTAAAGGGAGTGTAGTGATTCTGCTTATAACTTCAAGGGTAATTACTACTGATAGACCTTTCACCACAATAGTGCATCGGTCCTTACTCTATTTGTGGGTTCTCTCTTGTTAAAACCTCCTGTCATCCTTCCCTGGTAATTGTGGAGGCATGTATGGATACAATTCAAGAATTCTGGTAGGTGAGAGATGTTTGAATGTTAAATTTTCAATACAATTCTCGCATACTACAATTTCCTTAATCAAATTGATGATTTTTTCTTTCAACTAGAAAACATGGAAGGAATATCTCTTATCTCACTTGTTACGTTCTGGTGAGGAAAATGTTTGATTTCTCCTCCCTTAGTGCTCACTGATAATCTTGCACGTTTTCCTATAGGATCTTGTAGGTTTTCCTATGGGATCCTATAGGTCTCTTTCACTGCAAATGCTAACTCTCTTGTAGGTGCTTCTTCAAGACGGGTTGAGAGAAACCTCTTTTCGATGAATTCTCGAGATTTCTAATGCTCTCTTTGTATGGGAATCAATTTTTTATTTCCATATATGGATGATCATGTGGTATGGTGTGCTAGTTGTCTAAGTATGAGAACCTACTTTTGGATCATTGGTCCCACTATCAGTCCATCATTCCACCTTACCTCGTAATCATCTCCCACTTCGTTCCTCCGTAACTTAACGATTTTTGGCTTTATCCCCTTTTTATTTTGATGTGACTGTTGCCATTTGTGGAGTGGTCTAACTCTTTTCTCCTCATTGACTGGCCGAAGGTGGCCAAGTTAACTGGCCACCTTTACTTATAAAACCAACTCTCACATAATCCTACAGTTTTGATCATATCGTACTAAGCAAAGAGCATGAGTAAGATGACATAATTGTGGGTAAGATGCTTTTTGATGATGATGGATGCTAGAGGTGATGTCTCTGTGCTGTGTTTTTGCTACATATTATTCTTTTTTTGGTCTCTTTTGATGCTTGTTTATTTTGATTTGTAGGTGTTGGCGAGTGATGCTGGTGATCTTGCTGCTGATGTTAGCTCTAGAGGGGCTTCCTCAACCTTGGACTCCTTGTGTTGAAGTTGGATGCAAGCTTGTGAAGTTTCCTTTATGGGATAGGCTGCTACAGGATTTCCTATAGGAAACCTACAGGATGTCCTGTAGTTGCCTCTCCCCTAAACTTACATACTTTTCTTCACTTCTGGAGCATGAGGGTTGTTGACATGAGTAGAGAAGGGTTGTAGGGAATGGTAGGTGAGAGTTGTGGTATTCATGTATTGTCCCTTGTTCCTTCTTTTCTCCCTCTTCCTTTGTTGTTTTTTTCTTTCGTAAATTGTAATTTTTTTTTTTGAGTTGTCCTATTAGATGGATGCAGGGGTGACATGGAGATGAAAGGCATGTCGATGATGTGGTGGAGTGAGTGTTTTTTTTTTCAGACACAGGCTTGTCATCCCCTTTCTCTAGGACCATTTTTCTTGGTATTTTCAAGGCCACTATAATTCCTACTGGAAACTCCTATAGGTTTTCAGGGAATCCCGTAGGATTACAGGGAATCCTGTAGAAAATACATAGCCTGTGTAAATTGAGCTGGAGGGGTTCATAAATGGAAGAATGGATGAAATAATGAAAAATATGAGATGCAGGGATTGAAATATGGATATTGTAAGTTGTTATGTTCCTATCAAGCTGAGCTTATCCTTCTCTTACTGACCTGCAAAACAAAATTTCCAAACATTTTTTACCTTTTTTTTTTTTTTTTTTTTTTTCCTTTTTTTGTTGAAAAACAACTAGTCTGCCTCCAAGGAGGTTTTCATCCTAGTTGCCTGCCCTGGGTGCCTCAAAAGAGGTTTTCACCCAAAGTTTTTTTTTATTTTCTTCTATTTTTTCAACATCATTGGGTTGCCTGAAGAGGTTTTCAACCCAACAGTGGGACTCAGGTGCCTCATGGAGTTTTCCCCTGAGTTTTTTTTTTTGGTTTTTGGTTTTTGTTTTTTTGTTTGTTTGTTTTTTTACGGACTTGGTGGTGTGGAAGCGAAGATTTGCTCCACCACCATCATTGTATTGCTAATTCCATTGATGAATTCTTTCTTTGACAAGGGCTTCTTGTAGACCTTCAATCTATACCCATTGACAAGTAAAGGGATAGCCTCTTCATCAATGGTTCTTATATGTACAACACCATTATCATGACATTTGTTTATGACATAAGTCCCGAACCATCTAGTCCTTAACTTAGCTTTAAAATCCTTGTACCTGGAATCATACAACAAAGCCGAATAACCTTCTTGGAACTGTTTGTCCTTTATATTCTTGTCATGCCAAATTTTCCCTTGAACTTGAGTTACCTCTATGTGCAAGAAGGCCTGCATCCTAAATTCATCTAACCCATTGAGCTGGAGCAATCTTTCTTTTTGTGCCCTGGTGAGATCTAGATCCAATTGTGCTTCGATTCTTAAGGTGTTGTATTGAAATTCAATGGACAACAGGTATTTATTCCCATGGACCAACTTATAAGGAGTGAACCCAGTGGTGGTCTTCTAGGTGGTATTATAGGCCCAAGTGGCCTCAACTAATCTATCTGCGCAATACTTTTTGCTGCTACTAATCATTTTGGTCAGAATGCCTTCCAGCACTCTGTTGGTTACCTCCACTTACGTATTAGCCTGTGGGTCATAAGGAGTGGATGTTCTGTGCTCGATCTTATGCTGGCTTAAAAAATTGTCAATCATGTGAGATGTAAACTGATTGCCTTGATCAGTGTCCAATTCTCTAGGGTACCAAAACTTATAAAACACATTTTCCCTTAGGAATTCAACCACTTCTTCTTCTCTTGATGCTTTGATGGCCTTGGCTTCAACCCAGTTGGTTAAATGTTTAGTGCACACAATGATGTACTATTTTTTCCTGGATAGAGGTTCAATGGGTCCAATGAAATCTGTGCCCCACTTGTCAAATGGCTTGAAAGTCACTTGAGGTTGCAGAGGAATTTCATCCCTTGGGGTAGGTTTCCCCATCCTTTGGCACTGATCACAGTGACTAGTATATCGCCTCACATCTTGGTGAAGAGTGGGCTAGTAATAGCTAGCTTGTAGTACCTTGAATATTGTTCTTTTGGCTGCAAAGTGACCTCCACAAGGCCCATCATGACAGGTAAGAAGGATGTCAAAGACTTCCTCTTCCCTGACACATCTTCTCAAAATTTGATCCGGGCCTAGTTTGAAGAGGTTGCCCCCAATCTAAGTGAATGGGGCACTTTTCCTTACAATCTTGCTCTTTTCCTTGGAGGACAAATTGGGTGGAAACTGTGAAGACACCAGGTAATTTGTTATGTCAGCAAACCATGTAGAGAGAACTGAAATGGCAAATAAGTTTTCATCTGGTAATTGATCATCAACCATTCCTTCCTCCCCTGTAGGAAAAGTCACCCTGCATAAAAAATCTGCAACAACATTCTCCTTGCCAAGCTTATCGATGATAGTTAAATCAAACTGTTGCAATAAAAGTAACCATCTAATAATCCAGGCATTTACGTCAAGTTTACTCATCAAGTATTTAATTGTAGCAAGGTCAGTATATACGAATGTTTGGTAACCAATAATGTAATGCCTAAATTTATTCAATGAATGAACAACAACTAGGAGCTCTTTTTCAGTCACTATGTAGTTCAACTTGGCTTTTGACAGATTCTTACTGATGAAAGAAATGGCATAAGGAAGCTTGTCATCTATTTGGCCTAGAGCTACTCCTATGAATTTGTGAGAGGCATTGGCATGTATATGGAAAGGAAGAGCCCAATTTGGGCCTTAGAGAATAGGTGCAGTAGTCAAATTTTTCTTTAGGGTGTCCAAGGCTTCTTGACAGCTTTCTGACCGTAAAAATTCAGAATGTTTGGCCAATAAACCAAATAAAGGAGAAGCTAACTTACAGGAGTATTTATAAATCTCCTATAGTATCCAGATAAACCTATAAAACTTCTTACATCCCTCTATTTTTGTGGATCTAGGATCCTTTGAATGATGGCTATCTTATTTGGGTCGACCTACAGTCCTTTCTGGGATGTTGAGTGACCAGAACAGTCCCTGCAGTCATCAAGAACTCACATTTTTTGGGACTAAGGGATAATTTCATTTCAATGCATTTTTTCATCACCTTACCCAAGTTGGAGAGAGCCTCTTGGAAATTACACCCATAGGGTGTAAAGATATTGATATAAATTTCTACTACATCATGGACTAGCTCGGCAAAGATACTTAGGACTGCCCTCTGGAATGTGGTAGGGGCATTGCATAGACCAAAAGGAAGGACACATGAAGGAGGTTTTCATGAGAAAAAAAAGAAGAGATAAAAAGGAAAGGGTCTGCAAGTCCAAGTGCACCTTGCAAAAGAAAACGAAAAACAAAAAATGTTAGACTAGAAAAATAAGGGTAGGTAGATTGAGAAGATTCAAAGAAAAAGAGACATGATAAGTTCTTTAGGTCTGATAAAATATCAAAGTTTTCCCCAAGTCAAGAAAAGAAATTAAAAGGGAAGGAGTTCAATATTAAGTTTCATAACCTTATGCTATACCCTCTATCCCTATAGTTTGCCACCCCTCATTTATTTCCCTACCCCACCAAGCACTCACCCGTCACCTCTTATCTTATCTACCCCCTATCTCTTACCAAATCACCGCTCACCCCTCATGATTTGATGAATCATGTCCTTTTCCAACACCCCTCAACCTATGAAAGTTAATCCTGATGGGGGGTTACAAAATTAGTGATTTCAACCATTGACGTGTCGTGCCCTCGTCATTTCGCACCCCCCTCTCACAACGCTTAACACTCCCCGAGCCCCCCGAAAAGTGGTTTAAGCTATTAGTTAAACCACTCTACCATTATGCCCATTTTATCGATCCCGCCACCTGATGATTGTTGAAAATGAAACAAGATGATGGAGCTTAGTGAAAAGAAGTCGCCTTCACTAAGTGGGCCCGCAGGCTATTTTTGGCGCAAAGTCTATTTTTAGACTATGTCTATTTTTAGACATATGGATCATGGTCTATGAGTTGCAAGATAATATTTATGGATGATTGGTCATGTTGGTAAAAAATAGATGGACCTCTATCTTTAGACATATCGGCGGAGTCTATTTTTAGACTGCCAGTCTAAAAATAGAACAGTTGAATATTATTAGCTCTTAATAATATTTGGACTATAAACATTATCTTATCCTCTTGCAGCACTTAGTTCGAGCTACGGATGTGGCACATGCAACTGCCAGAAGGAAATATGATTTTCCTATGGGTTAGTTGAGCTATTGCATGATGGACTTCAGTTAGAACTCAAGTGATTGAGTTTGGTGGAGTTGATTGAGGAGTTGATGGAGTTGTGTTCAGTTTGACTTAGTTGAACTAGTTGTATTTAGTCTAACTGACAAATACACTAGTGATGAGTGGTGTGAATTAATTATTAATTAATTCACTAATTATTAACTCATAAATCAACTAAAGAATACATCAGTTAACTCAGTGCATGGACAGTTCAGTGGAGACAAGTGTTAGAGGTGGCTGAAAGGGTGAGTCTACTATCAGTTGTGACTTATAGCTGTGCATGAGATTTGCACAATCATTGATTGAGATTTCCAATGAGGATTGCGCAGTACAAGCCAAGGGGAATTCGAACTTGGATCTCATCTATTCTCAACTTGGATTGCATAGTAGAGGCATGCAAACAGTGGAGGAGATTTGAACCCGTGACTTGTTCAGATCTGATCTAGTTTCTGTGTAGCATGTGGAGATAGTACTGAGTACTTGTGAGGAGTATTGTACTATGTATTGTTACATGTTCCCTATCATTATAATATACAAATAGTTGGGGGTTTTCAGCTGTATGCTTTCCCCATTACATACTGTGTTGATATGTGTGATTGATGTTTCAATGTGCGCATGCGATTGTTTTTAATTCCGCAAATTGATGATCAATGGTAGAGGAGGTTATGTATTATGCATGCATTCCAAAAATAGTGTATAATCAAGATAATATCTGTGAATAAGTGTTATATTATTCAAAATTTCAACATGGTATCAGAGCTGGCTGATTTGTAGAAAAATTCTACGAAATATCTACATGGTATCAGAGCGAAGTTGATCATCAGATCTATTATTCAGAAAGTGATTACATTTTATTTCTTCAGGTAGAGTCTGTAATCGGGCCAGGTAGCCACTGGATTTAGAAGGTGAGATATCCGGTAAATGCCCATACAGTCAATCTCTGTACGAGAAATACTTCATTCTCACGAATTTTAGATCAGAAGAGGTTGAGTTTTGAGCTGGTGGAATTCGAATTTGCAGCAGTGTTTTCTTGGTGTCTAAGTTGAAATGTCTTTCAACGGATTGCGATTGGAGTATGCCCTTGAAGGCAGCTCAAATTATATTGCATGGAATGACATGATGGAGATGGCGTTAGATGACAATGGGTTGAAGGAGTTCATAGATGCTGAAGTCCCAAAGCCTACTGATGCTGATCAAGTTGAGGCTTGGCAAAATAAGATAGCAAAGTGTCGAAGGATTCTGTTGGAGGGTGTGAAGGATCACATTATATCTAGCCTGCATGGAAAGGCTTCTCCATAATTGATGTGGAAAGCATTGACAGATTTATTCCAAAGCAAGAGCGACCAGAGGAAGTTGGCGCTCAATAATAAACTCAGAGACATTAAGTGTGAGAAAGGAGACAGTATGCCCAAGTATCTCACGAAGTTCACCCAATGTCGGGATGAGTTGGGAAGTGTGGGGGTGACTGTTGATGATGAGGACTTGGTGAGCTTAGCTCTCCTTGGTCTTCCGAAGAGTTGGCATTCCTATCAGGACTCTGTCAATGGTCGAGAGAAATTGCCAGGATGGGAGAGACTTTGGTCTGATCTTGTGCAGGAGGAGATCAGGCAGAATACCAGGGACAGATCTTCATCAAAGGCATCTGATGAAGAAAATTGCGCTTTGGCTGCCAAAGCAAAGAAGGGAAAGAACAAGAAAGCTTCTCATTCTGGTGCGAAAGGCAAGAAGCAAGACATGTCCATGGTGAAGTGCTTTCACTGTCACCAGCACAGACATTATGCCACAAATTGTCCGCAGAAGAAGAAAAATAAGCAAGCTACCGGATCTGCAGTGGTAGAGGCCTTAGCCTCATAGTTTGAGCTGGATTTTTCACTAATTGCATGCTTGGTATCAAGTGTGATGGGATTGGAATGGTTCTTGTACAGTGGTGCGTCTTTTCACATGACAGGAGATCGAGATTTTTTTTTTTTTTTTTTTTTTTTTTTTTTTTTTTTTTTTTTTTTTTTTTTATTTATTTTTTATTTTTTTTTTTCTGATCTAGATGAGAAAGATCTTGGAGTGCACATCGAGATGGGCGATGATGGTAGATACAGTGCAACCAGTACCGGTATCATTTCATTTGAGAGGGATTCTGGTAAACCCTTCGTATTGAAGGAATTGATGCATGTTCCAGGATTGAAGAAGACTCTTATCTCTGTGGTGATGTTAGAAGACAAGGGATATGATGTTGTCTTCAGCGAGAGAAAGGCTTTCCTGTGCAGTAAGACAACTGGAGAAACCTGGAAGATAGGGGTTCGAGTCAAGAACCTTTGTCAATTGCATGTAGATGGCTGCACATCAATGGCATGCAAGGCAGAAGGAGTGGTGAGCTGGGATGATGGCGAGTTGTGTCACCGAAGATTGGGCCACCTTCACCATGGAGCTTTGAAGATACTGCAGCAAATTTCCACTGGGCTTCCTAAAGGCACTCTTGTGCAGTCAGATCAGTGCAAGGGGTGTACTTAGGGAAAATTTGTGAAAGCCACCTTTCATGAGAAGGATAGTCGCGCCACGACGATCCTTGAGAGAATTCACACAAAGGTGTGTGGACCTTTCTCAGTAGCTTTGACAGCAAAGCACAAGTACTATGTGATCTTTGTTGATGATTTCTCTCGAAAGTACTGGATCTTCTTCATGTAGAAGAAGATCGAGACATACTCAAAGTTATGTGAGTTCAAAGCACTGGTCGAGAAGGAATCAGGGAAGAAGGTGAAGGCTCTTAGGAGCGACAATGGTCGTGAATTCATCTCTGGCGAGTTCAAGGACTTCTCCAGCACAGAAGGGATTCGAAGAGAGCTCATAGCTTCCCATAACCCACGGCAGAACGGGGTTGCTGAGTAGAAGAACAAAACGATCATGGGTGCTGCACGGGTGATGTTGCATGATCAGGGCCTACCCCTTCACTTGTGGGCGAAGGCATGCAATACTACAGTATATGTGCAGAACCATTGTCCTCACAAGATACTTGGCACGAGGACACCCGAGGAGGCTTATTCTGGTAAGAGGCCTGATATTTCCCATTTGAGGAATTTTGGTTCTCCTGTTTACATGCATGTGACGAAGGAGGCCAGGAAGAAGCTAGAGCCAACCACAAAGGTTGGGATATTTGTGGGGTACACTAATACGCCCCACAACTATCATGTGTATTTTCCAGATAGTCGCAAGACTGTTGTGCGACGAGATATCAAATTTTAGGAGGAGAAAGCCATGAAGTGTTTGCTTGAGAGGGAGCCACACTTGCATGCAGATGAGGAGCTATTAGTTCCTAAAGATGAGCTTTAGGATGTGGATCATCCACAAGATGAAGTTCATGGAAGAGACCACTCATGTAGCACCAACCATCAGAGGGCGAAATCGTAGTACAGAGGCTGAGTGACTGGCTCAAGATGCAGAGAAGGTTGTAGGACCACCTACAACACATCGCAGACAGAGACAGTCACCTGATCGGTACACTCGATACATGGCTCTTGTGAGCAAATGTGTCGTGACTGAGCCATCCTCTTTCGAGGAAGCTGTGGAGGATTCCGCATGGGAGATGCCATGGTGGAAGAGTATGATTCGATTGTCAGAAATAGTGCATGGGAGATTGTCCCAAGACCGGAAGGAAAATGAGTGGTGGGTTCGAGATGGATCTACAAAGTGAAGCAGGCAGCTGACGGGAGTCTGGAGAAGTACAAGGCAAGATTTGTTGCCTGAGGCTTCTCATAGATAGAGGGAATTGATTATGAGAAGACCTTTTCACCTGTCGCATGGTATTCTTCCATACAGATGATTCTTTCTCTCTCAGCGCAGATGGGGTGGCACATCCATCAGATGGATATGAAGACTGTGTTCCTCAATGGAGTCATTGAGGAGGAGGTTTACATAGAGCAGCCCGAAGGTTTCGAAATCTTCAGCAGTGAGTCGCATGTGTGCAGGCTCAAGAGAGAGATGTATGGGTTAAAAAAAGCACCTCGTGCTTGGTACAGACGGATAAACATTTATTTCACCGAACTTGGATTCTCCAAGAGTGAGGCAGATCCTAACCTATACCAGATTGTGGTGGAGGGTAAGTTGTTGATCGTTGTACTTTATGTAGATGATTTTATTTTGATGGGAGATGAGCTATTGATACTTTCATGCAAGGAGGATCTTGCTAGAGAGTTTGAGATGAAGGACTTGGGCCTCCTTCATTATTTCCTGGGATTGGAAATTTGGCAGCGCAATGATGGACTATTTGTTTCTCAGGGTAAGTATGCCCGGGAGATACTGGACAAGTTCAACATGCATGGCTGCAAGCCTATTGATACTCCTCTTCCTGGAGGTTGGAGGAAGGAGGATGCTACTTCAGTGGAGGTAGTGGATGCCACTGTTTATCGACAGTTGGTGGGGTCGCTTATGGATCTGGTCAATACACGACCCAATATATGCCATTCTATTAACCAGCTTTCACAAGCTATGGCTAAGCCAACCAAGCTCTTCTAGAAGGCAGGAAAGCATGTATTGCGTTATCTCAGAGGCACATCGGGATATGGATTTTGGTACAGACATGAGGATGAGGTGAAGCTATGTGGCTTCACAGATGCAGATTGGGCAGGGAGCCCAATGGACAGAAAGAGCACATCTGGAGGGATCTTTAGTATCGGGTTGACAACAGTTTCTTAGTACAACAAGAAGCATAGATACGTGGCACTCAGTTCAGTAGAGGCTGAGTATATGGCAGCAAGTTTGGCTGCATGCAAGGCTATATGGATGAGGAAGATCCTGGTCGGGTTGTTCGGGTCACACTTGGAGCCTACTGTGATTTATTGTGATAGCCAGAGTTGCATTAAACTCTCGGCTAATCCAGTATTTCATGATAGATCCAAGCACATTGACATCAGGTACCATCATATAAGAGATTGTGTGCAGTGGAGAATCATGTTACTTTCATACATTCCCACGGAGGATCAAGACGCTGATATCTTGATGAAGGCGCTCACTAGGAGCAAATTCGAATACCACAAAGGCAAGATAGGGCTTGCAGATAATCCATATCTTTTTGAGAGGGAGTGTTGAAAATGCAACAAGATGATGGAGCTTAGTGAAAAGAAGTCGCCTTCACTAAGTGGGCCCGCAGGCTATTTTTAGCGAAAAGTCTATTTTTAGACTATGTCTATTTTTAGACATATGGATCATGGTTTATGAGTTCCAGGATGCTATTTATGTGTTATCACTTAAGAAATCTAATGCCAAAATTTCTCACACTAGCTTGATGATAAAGGTCAGTGTTAGTCTAAGTTGTTTTCGTTTTTTTTCCTTAGAGTTTGAGTCTTAGGAGGTCATGAGTCAAGCATGCATTCTTATCTACCACCGGTCACACTCATTCATCACCAATCTCATAGTCATATGTTACTTTGTTATCTACCACAAAGCCTTTTAGGTAATTGCGTAGTGCATGTAACCTCTCTAAAGTGTTTTCGCAGCGCATTTACTTTGTTTAGCAGTTTCACAGCGGAAAAGCCCATTAGGTGTTTTCGCAGTGCGATACATTATTAGGTGATTTCACAGCGCATCATTCAAAATTTAAAATGACCGCGCTGCGAAATCAGAGATTCGTGCATTCCGCAGCGAATATTTCCCAAATGTCAAATCCGTTAAGATAATCTATGGCCGTGTCATTCTTTGTCAGTTCATGTACTCCACATATCACGTCCCACCACCCATCTCCATTATCACAACCATTAGTTACGTTGATACACATGGAATACAAGTTCCAAGGAAAGCCACCTATGCACAAGTTTTAATGATGATTGTAAGCCTTGCATGAGTAACAAATCTGCAAGATTGCAATTTTAAAAAACTATAATTTAGAAGATTTCAAATTGAAAAAACATTGTCATCAAGCGAGGCAGCAAATCAGGCGAGGCAGAGATTCAAGAGAGGCAGAGTTTACAGTTTGAACAGCGCTAGCATTCCCTGCCTATAGGTCATTGAAATTTCATGGAGGGATTAGTAGAAAGGAAAGAACACAGATCAGGCAAATTTATGAGAAATGAGCCTGAAGGTTTGGATATAACATTGAAGAATAGAGAGGTGGAGAAGGCATTTAAACAAGCTGGATGTTGGAACTTCTGTAAGAAGCTACAAGGGGGTCATGCACAAGTGACTAAAGAATTTGCATTGAATTTTACAGGATTAAATTCAAAGGTTGGTATGATGGAATTGCAGGTCTCACCAGACATGATATCCACAGTCATAGAGATTCCTAGAGGGCAAGAAAATTGGTTCAAGAATTTCAAATTTGACATGAACCCATGCAAAGAGTTTTTAAAGAAGGAATTCGTTAACTCAGATTTGAGCAAGTCTATTCCTAGGAGCTATGTCAACGAGTCCTATGCACATTTTCTCACCTGTATTCAGAAATACCTGACCTGTGAAGGAAGATATAAAAAGGTGTATTTGTAACATTTCAAACTTTTATTGCATTTTACAGGGAAGGCATCTATTGATCTGCCTTTTTATTTATTCCGCAGTTTGAGTAAAATGTGTGACAAGGTACAATTGAGAAAAGAGGCTTGTGAAAATTCTTTGTTTCACCATGGCCTGATTAAGTTACTTGTCTTACATGAACTTAAAAGGGTAGGCAGAGGTTGGGATACATTCATATTCATGGTTGGTTTCAAGAGCCCGACCGGTCTCAACCCTCTAGCTGCAAAAGATCTTTCAACAACAGGTCCTCAAGCAGAAACAAGAGCCAAGAGGTTTTCAAAGTTAAAGGCAAGAAAGCAAGTAAAGCAATCCATCAAGCCACTGATTATTCAAGATACACCCCAACAGTCCCTTAAAGAGAAAATTCAGGATAAGGAAACTGCACATAAGTCCAGCATAGGTGAAGGAGTTCAAAGAAGAAGAACGAGGAGCCAGATAGCAAAGGAAAAGGGTAAGTCAGTGGCTATTGAAGAAAGTCTTGTTTCAAAAGGAGATTTAAATGATTTATTGCAAGCAATTGACATTGAGGAGTCCCCACTGTTTCAAGCTAGTTTGATACAGTCAGGAAAAGAGAAGGTTAAGAAGGCCAAAGCCTCAAAGAAACTTAAGTTTGATGATCAAGCTGAACAATTTGTTTTCAAACCAAGGAGACCCATAACAAGAAAGTTCAAACAGGTACAGGAGGTGTCACCAAGGGTAGATGAAACAGAGGAGGAGACATGGCTTCATGAAAGAAAAGATAAAGGCAAAACAGTTGCCACTCAAGAAGAAGGCAGTGTGGAAAACTTGAAGAGAAAATTGGAATCTGCCAACTTTGAGATTGCTAGATTAAAGAAAGCTGCTAGGAAATTTTCAGCTAAGGAGGCTTATTGTAATCAAATGCAGGCTCGATGGGAAGATCAAACTTTTAAAATCCCTGAAGAGGTTGAATTTAATGTTCAATTCTGTAGCTGGACTACTCTTGCAATAAAAGAAGCTCAATTTATCAGGAAAGTCAATATAAACCTCAGGTCTGGGATCAAAGTACTGAGAAAACAAGTTGAAGACTTAAAGATTCAATTGGACCAGCAAAAAGAATCTCCATAAAGAGAACCCACTTCATGTAACGAGATATTTCAAAGTTTTGATAAGTTTTGCTTGGTATAATTTTTCCAAACATTCCCATTCAATTTTTGAAGGTCTTGAGACAGTTGCAAGAATGTTTTAACAACAAAGTGCTCAAATAGCAAAGTCTTGGTTGAAACTGTGAATTTTTAACAACTCAGCAGTTTCGTAATGCGCTACGAAACTGCTGAAGGTGATGACTAAAGCTCGGCAGTTTCGTAGCGCGCTACGAAACTGTTGAAGCTAAATATCCAATATCAATCAACCAGTTTTGAAACATAAGCGGGAAATTTTTAAAGGTGAATATATACAAGGCATCATCTGAAGTTGCAGCAATCAACCAGGTTAAGATAGGTGGAGAAACTATAGATTCGGATCCAACTTTAAATTTTTGTCATAAAGTGAGCACATTTACCACAATTCAAAATATATCAAGACAACTTAAAGGAGTTTTTTCTTTTTGTTGGGTTGTGTTATATTCTTTCCACGACTAACCTACGTAGTGAACCGGGGAGTTAGAGGGGGGGCGGAGCCCCCCCTTCGCCGCGCCGATTGCGCAGCGGGGGGGTCACAGGGGGGGCGGCAGCCCCCCCTGTCCGGGGGTTTGAGGGGGCGGGTGTAGCCCCCCTCTAAAGGGTTCGGGGCAGTGCCCCGAGAAAATTTTTTTTGGACCCTATATTAGGTTGGGCAAACCTACCTATGGTTTTCGGTCCACAGTTTTGGACGCGGATGGTTTTCGGTCCATGGTATTGGATGCTTCGGCATGTATAAATATGTATTGTAACATTGAAAGGAATATAATGAAAAATCAAGCTGGTAGTCTCGGTCTTGAGATCGAGTGGGAAATCTCTGTGTATATGTGTTTTATGTGTTATTCTCTCGCATTTTTATTTTTCCTATGATTTAGAATTCGTATGCAGGTAATTTCTGTACGGGGTTAAAACCTACACTTTTGAATATAAAGGAGGTGGATAGCACATCAAGGACGTAGCCATCTGTCACATTTTGGAAAACAAAAGATGAAGGACCTGCTTCTGTGGATTCGAAAATTGTAAAGACCGATGAGCAAGGGTAGTTTCCTATATTTTAGGACAATGGAGAGGATGTGGCATAGAAGACCAGCATGGAGCCTTGAACACCCATCACAACCAAACTGAAAAGGAACCAGATGTCAAAGAACGAGAACCATTGTAACCAAGGCTATTATTAGCATAACATGGTGTTAGAATCCTACTTGATTTAGATCTCTGGAAAGTCTAGTTAAAGTTTGTTACATTTAATAAGCAGTTAAAAGTTGATTAGGTGTCATTAGAAGTAGATTTCGAGTTCCCCTCATGCTTGAGGAGGAATCTCAATCAGGTAGAAGAGCTCTATAAATAAGAGAAAGAGCAATGTAAAAAGGGTTGGAAAATTTATTGACAAAACTCTGATATTTAGCTTATGTAATACTCTGTTTTGGTAATAGAAGTTTGGCTTTGCTTCTTAGGACTCATGAGGGATTTGATGTTCAGAATGTGTGGTATTGTTCTTTTCCTAATATATGCAGTGGTATGAATGTGTAATCACTTAGAATTCACTTATAGTGCTCTAATTTCCTGTATACATTCATAGACTGTGTGGTTCCATATGTTCTTGGTATGTTCTGAACGTGTTGAACGCTGAATGCCTTGACTTCTATGTAAGGTTAATACCATTGTTATACTAAAATGATGCTGAATCCATAAGCCCAATGGATAGTTTCTAAATGTGTTTCCACCATTCATATTGTTTACATTTGTTTCACAAGAATTAGCCATCTTAACTATAATAAAAAACATTAACCCTTTGAGAGAGCCCTCTCAGGTTGGGGAGGCTAAGCCACAGCCTAAAGTAGGTCTGAAATAGTTACTTGAAGTCTTCCTGGTCTGCAGCCTTCCAGGGTCAGATTTTGAGATAACATTATGGATGATTGTTCATGTTGGTAAAAGATATATGGACCTCTATTTTTATACATATGGGCAGAGTCTATTTTTAGACTGCCAGTCTAAAAATAGAATAGTCGAATATTATTAGCTCTTAATAATATTTGGACTATAAACATTATCTTATCCTCTTGCAGCACTTCAGTTCGAGCTACGGATGTGGCACATGCAACTGCCAGAAGGAAATACACTTTTCCTATGGGTTAGTTGAGCTATTGCATAATGGACTTTAGTTAGAACTCAAGTGACTGAGTTTGGTGGAGTTGATTGAGGAGTTAATGGAGTTGTGTTCAGTTTGACTTAGTTGAACTAGTTGTATTTAGTCTAACTGACAAATACACTAGTGATGAGTGGTGTGAATTAATTATTAATTAATTCACTAATTATTAACTCATAAGTCAACTAAAGAATACATCAGTTAACTCAGTGCATGGACAGTTTAGTGGAGACAAGTGTTAGAGGTGGGTGAAAGGGTGAGTCTACTATCAGTTGTGACTATAGTTGTGCATGATATTTGCACAATCATTGATTGAGATTGCCAATGAGGATTGTGCAGTACAGGCCAAGGGAATTTGAATTTGGATTAGACCTATTCTCAACAGGGATTGCGCAGTAGAGGCAGGAAAATAGCAGAGCAGATTTGAACCCGTGACTTGTTCAGATCTGAGCTAGTTTGTGTGTAGCAGGTGGAGATAGTATTGAGTACTTGTGAGGAGTATTGTACTATGTATTTTTACATGTTATCTATCATTATATTATATAGATAGTTGGGGGTTTTCAGCTGTATGTTTTCCCCATCACATACTGTTTTGATATGTGCGATTGATGTTTCAATGTGTGCATGCGATTGTTTTTAATTCCGCAAATTGATGATAAATGGTAGAGGAGGTTATGTATTATGCATGTATTCCGCAAATAGTGTATAATAAGGATAATCTATGTGAATAAGTGTTATATTATTCAAAATTTCTACAATGATGTCAACCCGTCCCATTCACCTATCACCTTTGTTCCCACTATCATACATTTAATTGGCTAGACCGTTAGCCAATGGACCCGCGCCAAGTCAAGACAACCCAACTACATCACTCCAAATAAATAAAAGCACCATTTCATATTCATTTTCAAATTTTAGTGTGTTCTCACTGTTTGTAGGCATAATTAATTTCCTTCCAGACATACACAGAGAGTGCACAGTGCATACAAAAATAGTAGTGAAGTTACAGAAAGATCCATTTTTCTGCAGTGATTGAATATTCCCATTCTCAAATCCCATTTTTGGTTAATCCATTTTCTTTCTCCCTCATTGAATTCCTATTTCTTCCTATCCCCTTCTATTACAGATTTAACACAATGCAATTTCAAAGGTTTTTCTTAGAAGACAGCCATGGAACCAAAGGAAATGGAACAAGAAATATTTAATCCAATGGTGCACCCACCATTGGTTTTGGATCACATACCCCTTACAGATAGGGATTTTAAGATACATGAAAAATGTTAGAGTTTGATTTGTTTGACATATACAGCTGGTGGGAGGATAAATTTGTGGAGGAGATGGATGACACAGGTCTCTGGGACACTAATGTACCTTTTTATATTTTTCCTAAAACACACAGTTGCCCAGAACTGATAAGGAAACGCCAATCATGCTACAATCCACAACAAAGGGAAGTGATGGCCCTAACAGGACATATTTTGTTTATCATTTATGCCAAGTCCATTATGCAGATGATGTTGGTCCTTGTCATTGAAGGAACTACTCCCTTTTCCCATGAGATTCTCACTGAAATGTATCAGAAGCTTGATTTTTCTAAAAGAGCTAAAACCTTTGAACTCTTCATGACTGAGCACATAGCTCTGCCAAATGAGAATACTCCTTATTCCTCCTCTTTTTTCCCTAACAAAACTAGACACATTGTCACTGTTCTCTCTTATTTACTTGGTTATTATTCAAATAATTGGCTTGATAAAGCTATCATAGCTTTCTTGTCTATTCTATTAACAAAATCCTAGCCCTTTGTTCTCTTCAATTTCAACCAATTTTTAGCATATGCCATTCATGAGCATCTTGTCAATTTATTCATAGAGGAGGTGTTTTAATACTCCTCAGTTTTGGTTTATATGCTTATTTATTTTTAGGTAGACAGGTTCTAGTTTTCAATGAGCAAGTTGAATGAGTAAGGTGAACCCCAATCTGTTATTTTCTAGACAACATTAGTGATGAAGGACTCAAAATAATTCAGCTACAAAACATTTTTAGAAATGTTTGTTCACCCAACAATGAGCCTCCTCAGTGGGATTGCAGAACCTATGATCAGTGAAGAAATAAGAAGAATTATGCAGTTGACAGTCTAAGCAAGAATAGGTGATTGGTACTTGTACCAAAATTACACTAACTTAAGATTATATGGTTGTGAGTTGGCCCCTTATAAGCTGCCAAAGTTCCTCCCCATGAGGGTCTTTGCACTTGAATACATTAGATAAATGATTAATGAAAATGAAGTGCATTTTGTAGTAGCTAAGAAAAAGTCCCAGTTCAGGATCAAATCTCAGTTCGATCCCTTCATTTATAATAGTAGAGAAGCAGGGGAGGAGGCAGATAAAAGACTGAAAGAAATGAATTTCACCCACAATTTTACATGGTCCTATGACCCATGGGGTATCATCTCCAAGAAGAGGGTGGAGAACAAGTCAACAACCGATATTCACACTGAAAGGCCTGAAATTGAAAAATACATGAACCAGATTGAGTGGATGCTCTATACATTGCAGGAGGCTAAGGAACAAGTGATTTCTTCCTCTAGTGCACGGACTCTAAGACAAAAGGAAAAATGAACCATTGAAGATAGAACTAAAAAAGGAAAAGAACCAGAATAGGGAATAGCAGGGAAAAGGCCTAGAGAAGATCAATCTCCAGGGAATGAAATTTCTATGATGGAATTCAAGCTGAAATATAGGAAGAAGCCTAGAAAGCACATAGACATAGACAAAGGATCACCACAACAAACATTCACTAGTATCATTGATATTCCAGATTCATCAACAACTAGGGGGCAATCCTTTCTTGCCACTCCGATTTCAGAAAGGAAGTAGTCTTTTTGAGTGTCCTCATCTATAAATGTGACTGAAGAAAAGGAAGAGACGGTATTTCACACATTCAGGGAGATTAAAATCAGGAATGAAATATTGAAAAAGAGCACTTATGCTCAATTTTGGAAACAGAGAGAAATTGCACAGGGCATACTTCTCTCTGCCTTTGATTTAGAAAAGAGAAAAATGCATATGGCATTTTTAGAAGCATAGACAACAGAGCCCAAAACTCTAACAGATTATAAGAAAAATTCTTTTGAGTTTGATGTAAGAAGTGTTCATCCAATTAATGAGCTGGAAATGCACAAGCAAATAGGTGAAATGATTTCATCTACTCTAACCAGCACTTCCATGAATTTTTTAAAAATGTAGGTAGCCCTATCAAATGCTCAATCCTAGTTAAATATGGAAAGGATTTCATCACAATCAAAGGATAATAAAATTAAGTCTTTAGAAGACTTAGTAGTGAAGATTGGGTATGATCCCTCTGATATAAAAGCAGCTGAATACATAATAAAAAAGAAAGAGATCGATATAGAAACTTTGAAGAAGCAACTCAAGATGCCTGCTACACATGACCCACTGACCAAGGAGATAGAGGAAATAGAGAGCCGAAAGGCTGATATGATGAAAATAATAGTGGAGCAGTCTCTCCAGATCAAACAAATGGAAGTAGAGATGGAAAAAATGGTGCTAGAGAAAGAAAAGGAATCACAAATGGCCAACACAACAATGGAGGCCCTTCCTTTGACATCCCGTCCCATAACCACTCCATCAAGTGCTGCCACAGGAGCAGGAAGCAACACAAAAAAACTGGCCAGCTCAATGGAAGGCATGAATTTGCAGACTGAGGAGATTAAAAGAATGGAAAATCAAGTTAATGTGTTGCAAGATCAAATCAAAAGGGCTGAAAGTAACCATTTGGTGGAGATGCAAAGGGAAAAAAATTGATTGAAGCACCACAAAAGTCAGAGAAAGAATCATCTATTTGGAACACTCTAGGAAGAATGAAGGAGATTATTTGGAATAATATAATCAATGGAATGAATGAAATTTGGCCTAGCATCCAAATTATCTTTGAGCAGAAAGAACTAATTGAAAATGAAAGAGAAGCTATTTCAGCTACTAATGAAGAGTTGGGAGACATGCTAGCAACAACCAACAGGATAATAAAAATTTTTAAATTGAAGAAACATATATGAGCTAGAATATTTCGGAGTAGCAGATAGAATAGAGACTATACTTCAAGTGAAGAAGGTGTTGACTAAGAAGAGCTTGAATGTACAAATTGAAGAGAAATGTTAAAATCTGGAGCTGACAGTCAATAGGTTCTTCAACAAAATGCAGCCCTTACATCAAAAAGGTCTCCCCTCTCTGTTTTTCATAAATGAAAAACTAATGGCTAGAGAGGATTATGCCAAGAGACTCCAGGGCATAGCCATAGATGCTGCAAATATTTCCAACATCAAAGGAAACATAACAGGAAAGGAATTGCTAGAAGCTATCAACGATCAAATCTACATTGAGCATGATCTGAAACATGTTTTTGTGGTTAAACCCACTTTTGCAAAATACACTAAAGTTGATGAAATATACAGGATGCTAGTGAAGGTCAAGATTCCAGATGAAAAAGTGTGGAGTGACCTGTGTGATTATCAGGAGGATTGAGGCAAAGATGATTGAAGTGACAATGCAAATATGAGTCAGCACCAACCATGTCAGCATAGTCACTACAACAAAATTAATTTCTCAGCAACAACATCCCTAAAAAAGAGGACCACATGTCCCAGTTTTCTCAGCATGGCCACTTCGTGGTTACACTAGTCAAATTTCTTTAATTGTAATTAATAATAGATTGCCAAGTGTATAAGGCAAATCATTGTAGGTTTTTGTTAAATAATTCATGCATTAAATGTATTAGGGGTTGGACCCAAGTCATTTGAAATATATTTTCTGTTTGGAGCATTGTAATTTCGAGCTAGAGCATCAATAAAAGGATAATTTGAAAGATACTTGATCTGTTTTGACCAAGTGATGTCTTCCTTTTTGTACTAAATGTATCTCTGTTTATTCATTTATGCATCTTTGAGTCTTATTGCAAAGTAGAAATTCTAGTTTAAGATATGTTGTTGGAGCACCTTATTACTATCTGTATTTGCAATCTAAATGTTATCCTCTGAGGTATGCTTAAAAAATACTTGACTGTTTTTTAATCATTACTAATATCACTTTTCTGCCATTCCACTTTCCACTCCTCTTTTAGATCCAGCAAAGACAGTTAGCTCACCTTGTAAATTCTCTAGAAAATTGATGCTACCACCCAACCTTAAACTCCATAGCCTAATGGAAAGGATTCAAATATGATCTACCCCAACCAAGAAAACAAACAACCAAACAATTAAGTATTAAATTTCTTTCATTTTTATATCTAGCCTAACACATTAGAATATTGAAAATAAGGTTAAATCTTAAAATAGAGAGAGATCCATCTTTGAGTCTAGGAGGGCTATATCCAAGTCTCCTAAACGGTTTGATGTATCTTTTGTGACTTTGTCTTGCCAATCTTCAAAATCACAGAACAATAACAACCCCCTACTGAAATTGTTGCTCATTTTATGAGCAACTTAGTCACCTATGTGCATCTTTTTTAGGGCCCTAGTGGCCTCCCTGACATCCCAGGGTTCCTTTGATGGTTTTCCTTCTTGGGGATAGAAACCTGCATTATTTTCTACTTTTGTCCACTCCTTTTGCTCTTCTATTTCATCTCTTCCTTCATGTAGGCATAACAACATGGGTGGACTGAGCTTGGGTCCTTTGCATGATCCTCTTGTACAGGGGTGTCCTCTTCGAGGCATTCCTTAGCCTTTTAGGAGAGTGATATTCCCTGATTTGGAGGCTTTGGAGTAAGGCATGCATATCCTCTGGGACGATTGTAGGCTTTATGTTCCCCACAACCTGAATGTGAGTTCAAAATGTAAGATGGGTTTTTCCTGGATGGAAAGGTATTTAGGTGCTAAGTTAGCATCATTGGAGATAATTTTATGATTGCTAATGACATCCACTGGGCTCACTAGATTTGACCTAATATATAATGGTTTCCTCCATTGCAATGACTCTCTCACTTCCTCATCTCTTGCCTCCTCATGAGTCATTGTCATACAGAATGAGTCGAGGTTGCGGAAAAGATCGACCTTCCTAGTATCTACTGATATCTAGTGACAAGCAAGCCAATCAAAAACTATCTTTCTCTAAATATGCAAGTAAAACAAAGGCAAAAAAGTGTTTTTAGGCCTACCTTGGGTCCAAAGCAAGTTTGTGGAAGCCTCGCTCCCTCGCTCCAAATGAACTTCCTTGAAGTGTAATTCTGCAAACAAAAACAAGCGAACAAATTAAATAGCACCTGAAAAGCCAATATTATAAAGCATATTCATCATAATGATCAAGGAGATTATGAAGCAAACCACATAAGAAATTTTTTTGAGAAAAATGAATCTGATTGTATTAATTCAAATGAAGAAGAAATTTACAACCTGTGCCTTGATGCCGTACAAGCTCCTCCCAGGGTCCGACAAGAAGTCTCCTCTACTTTGACAAGCTTCACTCACTTCCCAATGAAACCAAAAGGTATGTGATCTCTCCTCTCAAGTTTTAATTAGGAAGTCCTAATTCCATCAGCATTTACCCTCAAAATGTTCAGCTTCTAACCTCCCCAGCAACTGAGCCAATGCCTTAATTTATAGTGCAATGGAGGGAAGTTACTAGGTCCTCCTTCAAAGGGATAAAGCCATTCTTCAAAGGGTTAGCTCCTCCTATCAAGGGATTAGCTCCTTCTCTTTTGCGATGCATGAACCACCTTGGAGTGAACAATCCATGTCAAAATCCTTCTAGAGACATCTAGAATTGACCCAAAAGTGAGTTTTTTAGGATAAACTTGTGCCTTTTTTACTTTTACAGGGGTATGCACCCACCCCTTTACAGACAGAGCATGCATGTACGCAGGTATTATGAACAAAGGGTGCGGGTCTGCAGGTAAAAGTAGGAGAAAGTGCGGAACCAGAGTAATATTGATTTTCAAAGTCTTTCTCTCTTTTGCAAAGCTTGACATGAAGAGCTAAAGTCTGAGACTTGCTTAGGAGGCTAGTATAGGTGATGATAGACCCATACTGACTGCAAATAATCATGGTGATGATATTTTGTGTAACACATATCTTTCAATTACACAAATGCAACAGAGCGGGTTAGTCACTTAACCGTGAATCGAATGTATGTGCTATGAGGTATTCTGGCTCCTTTTACTACTGCAAGCTTGCATTCCCTTTGCTGCATGCTCTCTTCTTTTCGATGTGTGGCTGTTTGTCTTGTGTAGGTATCCCTTGGATAGATCTAAGCTTTAGATGTCTCCTTCAATACCATGATTGCACTTCTTTTGCTGTTGTGGCTTGATTTTAATGGGATTAGCAACTATAATAATTCCTACAAGAGATCCTATAGCTACTTCTCCCTTTAAAATTTCAGCTTATTTCTATACTGGAAGCTATGAGGATGATGCTAGGGATGTTGATTGAAATGGATAGGTATTAGGTAAGCTGCAAGTGACATTTGAGGTGTTTCTTCCTTTATTATTTTTTTTTTTTTCTAAAAATTGGTTTTCTGCGTTTTTCTATGACAGGAAGGAAAAAAATGATGATGATGATGTGATTCTGGTGTGGAATGGATGGAAAGGAGGGTTGATAGCTGTAGGAGGGCTTTCATGTTCTTCATAAAACTTCCCAACCCCTCAAACTGCTTTTTGGAACCATTTTGGGCTCTCTGTGATTCCTACTGGAGCCTCCTATAGAAAACACAAGGCCTCCTGTAGAACACACAGTTTCAAGAGAAAAACACAGTTGGGTGGAAAGAAAGGTCAGAAATGATGAAGAAGAGTTGAAATAGTCTCTTCGGTATCTTCTCTTGCTCCCT
Organism: Pinus taeda; assembly: GCA_000404065.3. Classification (NCBI taxonomy): domain Eukaryota; kingdom Viridiplantae; phylum Streptophyta; class Pinopsida; order Pinales; family Pinaceae; genus Pinus; species Pinus taeda. The sequence goes on from APFE031665317.1 coordinate 30,104, forward strand.
GTGGCCTTCCTGCAACCTGCAATACACATGAAAATTCAATTTTCCTTTTCTTCTTTTTCTCCTCTTTTCTTTTTAAACAACTAGGGCACCTCAAGGAGGTTTTCACCCTAATTTGCTACCCTGGGCACCTCCAAGGCATGCTTTCACCCAGGGATCTTATTCTATTTTTCTTTCCTTTTTTCTCTTTTCTTTTTTTGTTTTTGCATCATTGAGCTGCCTCAGAAGAGGTTTTCAACTCAATTATGGGACTCAAGTGCCTCATGGAGGTTTTCACTTGAGTCCTTATTTTTTTATCTCTTTTTCGTTTCTTTAGTGAGTGGGTGGTGTAGTGTCCTATCTAGGGTGCTAGACTAGGCTATATTTATTATCGACCAAGGTGCGTAGACTTAGAGGCGTGCGCCTAAAGTATATAGACATAAAGGATAGTTATCTAAGTCTAATCTTCCTAATTAAAATGTTGTCATTCGATTCATTATCAAACTAAAACACACTATGTATTACTATCAACCAAGATTCAATTCATTTAACAAACCAAAACACTGTGTATCACTGTAAACCAAGATTTTAGTCCCCTTACAGAGACATCATACATAAAACCTCTGTTCAGCGAATACTCACCATTCATTAACAGTCATGCAAGATAAAAATATATGGAAATCATAAGCATAGAGTTCATGACAATGCTCTACAAGATAACAAGGGATCGAATCCCTTATAGGATATGATTCACGATCCAGGTGATAATCTATTCAAGCGCATTCATAAACATATAAGCATATCATAAACATAAATCAATTTGAATCCCTGAGCATATTAATACCCTAAATGTAAATGAAATAAAACAACAGTATACCACGTTACGCAGGGCCCGTCCACGTTCCAGGTATACTGAACTGTGATCCAACGATTACCAAATCAAAACAGCGAAATCGTGACTGTAATGCAAGTCTTTGATATTAAAATCGAAACTCCATTTTTGAAACAACGACAATGATAATGATAATACAACCGGTTCAGAACTATGTTTACATATGGTTTTACATCCCTTGAAAACGGATGTACATTCATGAGCAGGCTGTTGCTGCTTTTACCATATCATAACTTTTGAAAATGTTTCTATCCTAACTGATTTTTAAAAAGGAAACAAAACTAGATCGATTTGGAATGCGTGTTGTTGTTGCCTTTGTCGCCAACATGCCATAGTTGACCTTATTTGACCGTGCATGTAGGAGGGTTGATTCTGCTGCGGGATAGGTGTTCGTCCATGCTTGGACATTCCGCTTTTCATCCCTACCCTTCCCTCTAGCCTAGTTGTCATGCCACATGTCAAAAAATAAACCAATTATAGGATGTTGGAACTTCCTGTAGTCATTTTGCCAAAAATTCCTAATTCATTAACATAAAACCCTTAAATCAATTTCAATGCAATTTAATAACTATAAGACTATTAACTAATCAATTTCCAAGGGATCTGAGAGATAAATGATGAAAAGAGGTAGGTAAATGACATGTTTTGGGAAGGAAAAAGGGGTCATGGAATGGTACCAACATCTATCCCCGACTTAATGAATTAGCATGTCCTCATGCTAACCCCGAAGTGCTTCCTTTGAACTCTGTCCCTACTTGTACCTCTGCTGCCTTTAGCAATTTGTCCACATTCATTTTCACCTGGGCATCTTTCTGACCATGGAGCTCCTACTTTAATCTTTTGTATTTTTCCTTGATGGTCTTCTTCTGATTGTACCACTTGGTGGCCCACTTACAAATATCTGTTTGCTCAGCCTCTAGCTCATTGACTCGCTCCTTTAACTTTTCATTTTTCTTTTAAATCTCTTTACTCTGCGCTAGGAGCATTTCATTTTCTTTCTTGATAACTTTTTCCAGCATATTAGCCTCCATGAGCTCTTCCTTTAATTTTTCAATCTGTTTCTCCAGCTTCTTCTGTTTCTTATTGGGAGGTGGTGACCCTTTTTCTTGTTTGTTATTACTATCAACCTCTATATCAGCTCCTAGCCCTGGGGGTGAATTGCTTTCAACATCTATATCAGCTCCTGGCCCTGGTGGTGAATGGTCACTACTCTGAATATCCATTTGTATAGGTGCATTGGATTCAGGCTGGTCTTCTTGCAACTAAGCTTTTGGTGTCCTCCTTATTCTTCTTGAATAAGTGGTGAAAACTTTATCTTGCTCTGCCTTCTTAGCATCTTCCTTTCTCATTTCCCTAGTCCTTATGCTGCTCACAGGTGGAGGTATCTTGTTTGCTTTGGATGATGTTGGGATCTCCTCATCGATGTCCTTCATGAATCCTGAGTTTTCCTGCGATTCTTCTTTGTCTTCCTCATCTCTAATTTGGTTGGCAACTAAGAACTCCTTCCACCCTCTTCTCTGCAATTCATGCTCAATAAGAATTTTAACTAAGCCAAAGTGATATAAGCTCTTGTCTTCATTTCCCTTCTGCTTCTGGATGGTTTTTGACATCTTGGTTAGGCTCTGCAATAGAAAATATGGTAAACTGATAACACATTGCCTTTTCAAGTGTAGCAACAACTTGATATGGTATAGATAAACAATACTGTAGCGGCCTTCACAGGTTACAAATTTTTGAAGTATGTAGATCATTTCATCCTAGGGATGCACCAACCAACTCCTTAGGACACCTTTCTTCCAGTTAACGGATGAGGCTCGGGACCTAGACATGAATTGGGTCCACGATTTCTCTTTGAATTCCCTGTTCTTAAAATACTTTTCCCTTTTTGGGTTGATCCCTATTGCCTAGGCGATGGTGTCTTCTGAAACCCTGAATGAGAAATTTCCTATCAGGGCTTTCTCCCCATTAAATGTGAAATCGAATTGCTTGGTAACCTCTTCGTTGCTTCCATGGAATTTCTCCAGAAAGGGAAACCACTGTATTTCTCTGAGAATCGAAATGCAATCTTCATGGTATTAGGAACTATTGAAAACGCTTGGCTTGACCCTATTTGTGATCTTGGTAGAGGGTCATGCTCTAACTTGCAAATTTAACAAAGAAATTTTGACTTGTTACCTAATGGCGTCGCTCCCTTAGTATCCAATGTGATGCTAGGTCGACTATCGTGTAACTTGGTGGGCGTCAAAACCGAATGGCGCTCACTGCCTTCGGTCCTTACTATGGAAGCCACGGGATTATACGCCAACATAAAAAACTTGAAAAATGAGAGTGAAATAACCAACTTCCTTTACCTCAGAGCATGTTCATCTTTGGAAACAGGGGAATAATGATACCGCTTGCACAAATGCTATCATGGGAGCGCTGGGAGCGTGTATGCCATACTGAGGTATGATGGAGTCCTCTGAATCACTTAGGTGTGTCGGGTGGTGGAATCATCATTCGGCCGCATGAAATATAATGAATAGGCCTCCTGTTTCTTACCTTTATATATATATATATATGTTTTAAAAAACAATCACCACGTGTCCTGTTGGTACTCGGCCAAATGGAGGATGTTGGTATGGCTGTAGGATGCGTAGAACAAGTTTGAAATGAAGGGTTAATGGATTTTAGAAGTAGGAAATAGGTTGAAGTAGGGAAGAATCAGGGAGATAAAGGATGATGGAAGATGTGCCCTTGAAATCGATCATAACAGTCACGGTCATTAAAATTAAAATTAAAAATTAATCCAAGAAATTAAATGTTAAGAACAAGGAGCGTATTACACTTTTGTTTGACTATTGTTGCATTGGCATGCTGAGTAGGGCTAGTCTCTTGACTGTTGTTTGACTTTTCTTTGTTGTTCATAACAGGTCCCCTGTAGTAGATTTGAATGCAACAGGTCCCTCTAAAATACTGAAGATGTTCATGCAGCTCTTTATATGCATACAGGTACTTTGAGCTTGGGTGTTTGATGGAGCCTTGGTGCCCAGCAACCTGTGAATCCTTGTAGAAACTTGCTAAAGCTGTGTTGAAGTAACCCTGAAATATCAATCTCTTAACAGGTCCCTTTTTATGTGTCTACACAGGTCCCATTACTGCTGGTGCTGATAGCATGGTCTTCTTGACAGAACAGGTCCCCCTGCATAATATTTATAACCATGTCCCTCTGAGATAAAACAATGACAAAACAACTTATTTATTGAAATCTGGAATGCTAGAACAACTGCTTTGGAAATTTACAATGAGGAGATGAGAAATCTTTAAAAATTTACAATGGAGAGATAAAAGAACAAAATACTGATACTTCTCTCCCGCACAAAAGTTTTGACTTGTCCTCAAGTCATTATTCAGTTGAGAAGTTAAACAGTGAACAAAAAGAAAGAGAATTCTTACCCGCAAACAAATTGGTTTTCAAGTAGGAATTCAGAGTTAGAGTGTGCCAGAGGCTGGTTTTCACATCTAACCCATTTATTTTATCTCTCTCTCTCTCTCTCTCTCTCTCTCTCTCTCTACTATATATATATATATATATATAATATATCTATATATTCGTATATTATATATATATTATTATTATTATATTATTTTTTTGTTTGTTTTTTGTTGTTTTTTTTGTACTATATTTTTTTTCGAAATTGAAAGGAAATGAACTAAGGTAGGGATACTGCAGCTGAGGGCTGCAGTATCTCAACCTCTCTTTGTTGAGATACTATTTGGAGAAAATCTTGCTTGCTGGTGGGCTTAGTGTATAGTTTCAGGCGATGACCATTGACAGTAAAGGAATGACCTTCTCCATCAATAGTTGTGAGCTTCACTGAACCATTGTCATATGCTTGAACAATTTGGTATGGGCCCATCCAATGGGTGGTAAACTTGGCTTTATGATCTCTGAACTAAGAGTCAAAAAGTAAAGCCCAGTCACCTTCCTTGAACTGCTTCTTCTTGATATGTGCATCATGCCACTACTTACTTTGTTTTTGCATGAGGATGGTGGTTTCCTCTACTTGCTGCCTCATTTCATCCAGCTGGTTTAACTGCTGAATTCTTTCTTGTTGTGCTTGATCCAAGTCAATTTGCAAATCTGCAGCCAGCTTAAAAGTATGTATTTGAAACTCAATAGGAAGCATTACCTCTTTGCCGTACACCAACTAATATGGTGTAAATCCTGTAGTATCATTCCATGTGATTCTGTAAGCCCAAAGTGCATCTCTGAGCTTCTCTTCCCAATTCTTCCTATTCATTGCAACAGTTTTAGTAATGATGCCTTCCAAAGTTTTGTTTGTGGATTCCACCTGCCCATTGCCCTTTGGATGGCAAGGTGTTCTTCTCCTATGCTTGATTTGGTATTTGTCTGTGATGTCCTTTACCAACTTTGAGGTGAATTGGGTACCTTGATCAGTCACTATCTCCCTTGGCACTCCATACCTGACAAAAATCTCTTCAAAAAGGAAATTTACAACTGTGTGTTCGGTGGCTCTAACCAGTGCTTTTGCTTCAGCCCACTTTGTGACATAATTATTACATACTAAGATGTACTTCTTACCGTTGGAGGTTGGGTTAATGGGTCCTATGAAGTCTAGAGCCGATTTTTCAAATGGCTCTAGGTGAACTTGGGGCTGAAGAGGCATCTTGTCTATAGCTCTTGGCCTGCCCATTCTTTGGCAGCTGTCACAACTCTTCACATACTTCTTGGCATCCTTGAAAATGGATGGCCAGTAGTATCCAAGAGTAAGAACTTTGAATGTTGTCTGCTTAGCTGCAAAATGCCCACCACACGGTTCATCATGGCAAGATTTTAAAATATCAATTACCTCATCATTTCTTACACATCTTCTAATGATCATGTCATAACCAGTGTAAAATAGATCGCCATTGAGCCATGAATATCTAGCACTTTGTTTGACTAGTCTCTTCTTTTCCTTTGCAGTAAAGTGTGGAGGTGTCCTTCCTGTAGACAAATAATTGGCCAAATCAGCATACCAAGGATTTACTATGGAAATTGCAAATAAATTTTCATCTGGAAAAAAATCTTCAACCGGAACAACCTCACCTGGATTTTGCAGTCTAGAAAGAAAATCTGCCACCTGATTCTCTTTACCTGGTCTATCTAACACTATGATGTTAAATTCCTGTAACAATAATAACCATCTGGTAACTCTGCCACTAGTTATTGGTTTATTCATTAAATGTTTAATGGTAGAATGATCAGTATGTACAAAGACTTCATAACCAGTTATGTAATGTCGGAATTTATTCATAGCATATATGATAGCAAGTGTTTCCTTTTCTGTGACTGTGTAGTTTGACTCTACAGGTGTTAGATTTTTGCTAATGAAATAAATGGCATAAGTACAAGATTCCTCTTTTTGGCCTAATGATGCACCCACTGCAGTGTCAGATGCATCTCTAAAGATATGAAATGGTAGGCTCCAATTAGGTCCTCTCAAGACTGGTGCGGTTGATAACTTCTTTTTGAGTAGTTCGAATGCTTGTTGGCAGTTCTCATTCCAATTGAAAAGTACATCTTTTGTTAGAAGTTTAAACAAAGATAAAGCTATTTTACTAAAATGTTCAATAAACCTTCTGTAATAGCTTGCATACCCAAGGAAACTTC
>APFE031665334.1:0-20953 GCA_000404065.3 Pinus taeda
TTTATTTGGTTCAATAAACCAAAGATGGAATAAAAAATGCACAAACACATTTTAATAAACTATTAATTGTTATAACAAATGATGATGTTGGGGCAAATGTTTCATCCAAAATTATCTGTGCACCTATTTCTATTTTGCTCCAAAGTTATCTAGTCCATTAATTATTTCTCTTATTTCTCTTAGTTGTATTCAAATGTGTTTTATTATTAGATTTATGAATTTTTATGACACTTGGTGGCCTAATTTTGTTGATTTTTTAGTTTTAAAATAAATTTTATATGTGACGAATTCTATTTATAACCATATAAAATTAGTCATTTCATAATTATGATTGAATAAAAAATAGAAATTCAAATTTCAAAAATTATTTTTAATTTTCAAAATGTAATAGTTATTTTTTTCAAAATTTTAATAAACTTTATAAAATTTTCAGAACTAATTGAAAGTCAAGCCATATTGAAGTCAACACTTCAATAAGTAAGATTCTCTGTTTTGTCTTTACAATTTAAATCATAATTTAAAAAGATAAAATAAAAAATTATTTTTTAGGAATGTTTTGTAGTCACATTTAAGCCTTTGTGTAACTAAATTTTTTATTTTAATATATTGGACATTATAATTTTATATATTAGAGATTTTATTACATATGCACATGATAATTTATATCAATATGATTTTTTTCACATAGAGATTCTACTATAAATTATCTATTTGCCTTTGAATTAGAATGAATATAAATTTAATGTTAAATAAATAGTCTGTTACAATAATTAGTTTTTAATATCTATATATAGTATTTTATTTTTTTTCCTCTTTATTTGGTTCCATAAACCAAAGATGGAATACAAAATGCACAAATACATTTTAATAAACTTTTAACTTTTATAACAAACAATGATGTTGGGGCAAATATTTCATCCAAAATTATTTGTGCACCTATCTCTATTTTGCCCCGAGGTTATCTAGTCCATTAATTATTTCTCCTACTTCTCTTAGTGGTATTCAAATGTGTTTTATTATTAGATTTATGAATTTGTTCAAGCATTCAATAATTGTTATAAAATATTTTTTGCATAAGATCCGGGTACTAAACAAGGCGTTGCATATCACACTTGTTATATTTACCAGCATAGATCCATCTTAAACACAAATCTAACATGAGCCGAGAGGGATCAAATTTCTTTTTGTGCAAACTTATTTTAGAGTACAAAAAACAATGTGTAATTTTTCATTGTTTAAATTGTATTTTTGAATGCTATAAAGATTACATAACTTAAAAGATTGAACTATAAAATACTGAGACCACTTCAAATGTTTTAATCATAAAAACTTATTTTTTTCAATAGCTTTATATATTTATATATAATAAATTTCTAAAACTTAATAACATCTCATTGAGACATAAAATAATTTTTTTGTCACTAATATATTGTTAAGTAATACAATATATAATTCATATTAAAAATTATCGATTTATATATATATATATTAAAATAAATTTTTAACATAATATATATATAACTATATATATATTATAGTATATATATATAATATATATATATATATAATATACAAGTTGACGTCAAATAAATTAATTTAACATAGATCTTCAAATAGTTTATTTAAATCATGTATTAAAATATTTCTGAAAAATATAAGGTTTAAATGCTGTATATTTCCGTGAATTAGAAGAGAGAGAATCTATGGCTGAAGAAAATCCACTGAGAGGTATGTTTGCTTCAAGTTCTAGTCGTGTCTTAAACCAAGCTGAATTTGAGTATGAAGAATGTCAGCCATCTGCTCGTTGGGAATTACCTGCCATAGCTCCCTAAGAAGTCTATAATGATATATCTGTCTTTCATCTAAAAGCTGCCACTCGAATTAGCATAAAGGAGTCTGTAAGCCAAATACAGGAAAACTCTGATAATATCTAGACCATTCCTTTACTAGATCCTAAAGCTTTGCAAGCAGAGGCCTAGAGACTGAATACTAAAGATCTGCATTTAGGATGCATAAGAGTAGGAGTTAACATTTAACACACCAAGGGTTAAATACTTATGTGTTAGCCACTGTTCGTGATCTCACACACAATAAGTATACTGATTCCTTAATTGGCGGAATTGTTGCTCCACTTTCACATGGCCCAGTCTATTTTGACTGTTTTCCGAATTTCTCTATCTATACTTTTGATAAAACCATTAACCAGATCCTACAGCTCCAAATCCAAACCACTGGTTTCGATATGCATCAAAAAAGAAATAATATTGCCATACAAACAAAACGTTGTTTTTGCCACACTAATACTTTGTGGCAAGCCATCCGCCATAATCCCACGCGTGACTCCAAATCAAGTGTTGTTGTCCTAACTGATGCTAAAAACCAGAAAATAGAGCATCAAACAATCCGTGGGAAGACTTAACATTTCCTAAACACTGGGTAGTAAATAACCCTAAACCTCTCATTCCAAAAAGAATTACCTTAGAAGACATAACATAAAATTTATCTTTTGCAGTAATATCTTTTCCTAGAAGATCTACTATAGATTGGCGAGGTAATGAACTAGCCTGTAAAAAGTCTAAATATTACAAAGATCTTTCTATTGTAGATACTGCATGTTCTAGTTCTTCCTCTTGTAAACATATTTCCCTTTTCGAATTTGCATAGATTGTTAATTTTGCCTCTTTAGAAGTCAAATGTCCAGAATGCCAAAATACAATAAATCTACTCACCCTTTGCTGAAACTGCAATCCATGCAAACCATAATCCCAGATCTAGTATAGCTCCTCCTTCAACCTTTGTTAACCCATGCCCCAATCCTAAATGCTCAGACATTCCTTTCCCCCATGAACAAGAGTCTGACCATGTCCTTATGATGCATGAGATAATCACTTTAGAAGGAGAAGATCCTCGTTTGATTGAGATGATCAGTCTCATGAGACTAGCGAAGCCTAAATATGGTATAGGATATCTAGAGCAAGCAAAAGGCCTTATACCAGCCTGCAGATTTCGTCCAGTCCCTGATGACTGCAAAAAGCTTGTTGTGATGGAAATGCATAAATTCTTTTCTCTTATGGATGGATGTTTAAAATCTGAGATTAGTGCCAAATGGATGAAAGCAATGCTTAACTGGGATCTATTCACTAATCCGCAAGTAGAAGAATTTGACAAGACTTATACTCCCAAAGAGAAGAAACAATTAGCTGAAGATTGGATGCATTATATGGAAGTAAATAATACATGGATATCTTTCTATTCTTGGAAAGACAATATTGATCCAATTAATGTTTTGACTGGTTCATCATCAACTACTTTAGTTAATAAACATGAATGGACTGCCTTAGATGGAGGTAAAGTAAAAACTCCATCAACATTTCCTCCCTTCAAAGGAATTGTTATTGGAGAAAACCAGAATGTGGCCAAAGCCATTCCACTGGTACAAAAAGATGACAATGTTTTAGGCATTGATGGCAGAATATAGAAAGGCAAGTGAGCAGTTGAATTGGACAAACACAACAGTCAAAGGCCTAGATATTAACATAGCCAAAGCAGCAGAAGTTAAAAAAAAATTGATACTGTTTAGGTATCTATAAATGAAGTAAACAAATGTTTAAATAATGTACAGTATGATTCTGTTGTTATTCGTTCATATGCTAAAGAGTCTTTATCAAAAATTGAAGGAGTAGAAGATAAATTAGTTGATCATTTAGATACAACTAAAAGTCTTATATCTGGCTTGACAAATAAAGTAGAAAAGATGAATTTGTCTAAAGCAGAGAAGCCAGTTCCTAACTCCTTTCTTGTTAAAAAAAAATATAAAGATTCAAGATCCTGTTAAGCCTGTCAACAAGTTCCCAACATTATTCCCCAAGGAAGTAGCCACATCCTCAAAATTCAAGGCCACTGAAAAGGTAACTATAGCATCCTTATTCAAGGATGAAGAAGAAGAAAACAAATAACAGAAAGATCATGATACTCAGATCTTTCCCATTTATGAACCTCTTGAGCATAGATTCAATAAATATCCAACACCTGATCTTGAAGGCAAAGATAAGCTCCCTGAAGCTCATACATTTTTTCCAGAATCTCACAGAGAGTGGAACATTGACAACATGAGTGTAGGTCAAATCAGACAGCTCATAGACATGATGTATACTGAATACAAACTCATGTGTCTAACAGGAAAAAGTGAGATTGATGCATGTAGGACTATCATACAGTGTTTTACAGGAACACTTCTCAGGTGGTGGGAGACCGAGTCATCTCCAAAGCTTATTGTAAAAATGGAAAAATAAGTACTAAAAAATGAAAATGAAGATGTCATACACAATCCAGATGGAACCACTACCAGTAACATGATAGGAGCACTGACTTCAATGATCCTTGAACACTGGTGTGGTAGTGAGACAAAAATTGCAAATAAGAATGAAGTCATTCTTATGAATTTGAAATGCCATAAAATGTTTCAGTTTGAAGACTTCCATAGAGATTGGATGTAGCGGATTTATGAAGTCAAAGATTCAAAAAACTTGTTATGAAAACAAGTTTACCTCGCAGCCCTACCATCCAAGTTTGTAGATTAGATCAGACTATAAGAAGTCTCTCAATTGCCTTTTGAGTCCTATACATGGGGAGAAATATATGCTCACATCACAAAGACCTTGGTAAGTCTTTGCACCAGTTCCAAAGTCAATAAATCTTTGGAAAAAATCTCCAGACTTCCAGATAAAAAGTCCGTTTGTAGTAAATATGGACTTACAACAGATGATCCTTTGGTAAAAAGGAGAAAAGCGAAGAAAAGAGCAACAAGAGAATTCAAAGAAATATTATACAAAAATTGTAGAAAATATCCAAAGGACAGAAGGAAATATCCCAAACAATCTCGAGGCCAAAACTCCAGAAGAAAAAGGGATATTATAAATATGTTCCGTGAACGCATTATTACAATCCTTCAGATATTCATCTGCATGCTTCAAAGCAAGAGAAATGGAATAACCTTACATGTTATCTATGTGGTCAGAATGGACATACTTCCTCCAGGTGTCCAGAAGGTGAAGATTCAAAAAGAAACAGAGGCAAGAAATCTCAAGCCTTTGTTCAGAGAGGAAAACAAGTCAAATAAGAAACTAAAGGTGAAGATTCAAAAAGAAATAGAGGCAAGAAATCTCAAGCCTTTGTTCAGAGAGGAAAACAAGTCAAATAAGAAACTAAGGGACCAATGCAATGCATGAAGTGTGGTTCCCATACTCATAAGACAGAACGCTGCCCCAATGTGGTAATCAGAGAATTAGTTCAACAACACCAGATTGAAGAATCATCATATGATTCTTTTAGTTCTTCATCTCAGGAAGAACTACAAGCTCACATACAACAATATTCAGATTTTGATATTTCAGAGTGTTTATGCTCTTAATCTGAAGAATGTGCCTGTCAAGTTCACTATGGTTCTGATTCAGAATATTATAGTGAATCTAGTGAGGAAGAAGAAAACCTCAAGCCCCCAAAATAAAAAGTTCTCATGGCTGCAACCGAAGAAGATGAGCTGAAGATCTTATCTCAGATTCGAGCCATGAAAGATGGTGAAATGAAGAACCGCCTGACTGAAGCATTCATGGACTAGCTCAAATCCAGTGCTTCAAAAAATTCAGGTAAGAAATCTTTGTTTATTGATGCATCATTTGAAAGAAACACTAAATCTTTTCAAAGGCATAAGAAGAAACCTGATAGGGTGAGATCACTCACCTTGGGAGAAGTGAGTCGTGAGATTCACAATATCAAAACAGAAATTTCTGCAATGAAATCCTAGATTGCAGAGCTCAAAAAGGGAAAACAAATAGTAGCAGAGATGAAGAAAAAGAAGAAAAAGATTAGCCATGGGATACTACCCCATATGGCAGCAATAAAAAAATTGAGGTTGCTGAAGGTGTTAAAGATCCAAATTTTGGATTCAGAGAAATGAGATTGCTAACTATCTCTTATCAGCAGCATCATGTCAGAGTAAATATTTGTATAAGAGGAGAAATGTTTGAAATGATTGCTCTTCTTGATTCAGGAGCAGATATAAATATTCTCAATATAAAAACCGTTCCAGCAAAATACTGGGTTGCTGCAGAAAGAAAAGTTGTGGGTTTAGGCAATAAAATGCTTAAATATGAGGTATCCAAAGCATCTCTGTGCTTTGAACAACATTGCATAAATTTGAAATTTGCAGATGCAGATATTCCGGTTGATTGCATTCTTGGAAATGTCTTCTTAGCGGTTGTAGAGCCTCATGGCTCAATAAGATTAAAAGGTGGAAAAGCTGGTTATTTCATATCAATTCCCACATCTAAGGGAACAAGAAAGAAGATTGAATTGCCATACATTTCAAATCCAAGGATCTCCACGATGGTCCAAACTGTGCAAAATTTGGACAGAGCCGAAGCCAGATTGTCAGATCTGAAAGATCTGAAATCCACTCTCATAATTGAAGAACAACTCAAGCATCCTCAAGTCAAAAGTAAAATTGAGGATTTAAAGAAACATATTGAAGAAGAATGCTGCTTAGAAGAGCCCAATGCATTTTGGCATAGGAAACAACATATAGTTGAACTCCCTTACAAGGAAGGATATGCTGGTAAGCCTTGTAAGAGTCGAGCAATACCCATGAATAAAGAATACAAAGATCTCTGCGAAGAAGAGATCCAACAGCTCCTTAACAAAAAGCTAATTAGAGAATCAAACAGTCCTTGGAACTGTTATGAGTTCTATGTTAACAAGAGAGCAGAACAGATCAGAGGAATCCAAAGATTGGTAATAAATTACAAACCTCTGAATTCAGTTTTAGCAGATGAAACCTATCTAATACCCCACAAAGGAGATCTGATCAGAAGGATGGCAGGAGCAAAGATCTTTTGAAAGTTCGATCTAAAAGCAGGATTCTGGGAAGTTGCCATAACAGAGCAAGATAAGTTTAAAACTGCCTTCAGCATACCAGCCGGCCATTACGAGTGAAACATAATGCCTTTTGGATTAAAGAATGTGCCATCTAAGTTCCAGAAGGTAATGGATAAGATTTTTAAGCCCTATTTTGATTGGCTTATTGTGTACATAGATGATGTGTTGATATTTTCTAAGAATATTCAAGCTCACATCAAACATGTAAATATTTTTAAAAATCCGGTCAAGCACAATGGCCTTGTACTTCGCAAGAAAAAAATAGAGGTCTTTCAGACCATTGTCAGAGTTCTTGGACATACGATCTCCAATGGCCAAATCTCACTACAAAAGCAACATTGGAGTTTGCAAACAAATTCCCTGATGTCATAACAGATAAAAATCAGTTGCAAATATTTTTAGGTTGTCTCAATTATGTCAGTAACTTCTACTAGGACTTAAGGCCAACAAACATTTGTGTTTTCCACATTATTAGATAACAGATGGATATCCTTTACACAAGCTTTTAATAGGAGGAATCGAGACAAGCCTATCTGATAGTCCAGTCCAATATGATGTATACCTTGATTTTTTTGTTGCACTTGATGATCCCCACATTCTAAAGTGCCTTACTTTTGGTGTACAAAATCAAGGACATGAAGGCTTTATGTCTAAAGCAAAAAATTTGTCCATTTATTATATAACTTGTGCCTGGTTTTATAATACTACTATACCTGCTGTTCTGAATTCTCCTAATAAAGAGTCTGGCACTGTCACCCTCATTCAGTATGACTCTTCCTGTAACCCTGTTGCTCTTGTATATGTCTATAAAAGAAGTCTTTCTCCTCCTGATGAATGGGTGACTAGTTGGAAAAAACCAGCCCGTAAACCTATTGCTGTAGCCCAATCTATCATTTCTAAAACAGATGACTAGGTTGTTACAAGATTCCCTAGAGTTCAGCCAGCTGTGCAGCATGGTGGACCAATAGTCGCTACAGTTCCGACTACCACAGCTGTTTCCACCATACCAACTCACCAGTTACACCCTGTACAACCTCCACAACAAATTGTTATTGATCCAACAGTCTATGAGTCACTCCGGAAATTTTTTGTCCAGCCAACAACAAATCCTGTCTTCAGTTCTGTCTATGATCATCCACATTGCTCAAAATTTTTTTGTCAATTTTCTTCAGATCCTCCTATTCCTCATGGAGAATCCTCTGATCAACATCGAATAAATATGATCAGATTTGTACCCTCATCCGATTCTTCTGAACAAAGCTATAAGCAAGTTTCATTCTTTAATGTTCATGAAGAGCTTCTTGTAAATTCCATATCCTCGACTACCTCATGTGGTCTTGGTTTTGCTAAAGCCTATGATATTCCTTCCTATAGAAGGAATTTGATCGACAAGATTCCTAAATCTGTTGAAATTCCTTCAGATTCAGAAATCATTGCTTTTCTAAAAATATTTAAAGGAATCGGGCCATATAATCCAGAAGATACATGGAAGAAAAAGATGTTCAACTGAGACATCTATACTCATTAAAAATAACATCTCTATATGCAAGAATTACGTCTTCTAGAAAAAGAAGACAAGAAAAGGTTCAATCAGTAGAATAACACTGCCTGGAAAGCTTCGATGCAAGCTCAGAATCAGTGGATATCATTCTATGAATGGTATTATCCCTCTATAAACCAGGTTGAAGACTCTATGGTTAAACAGTTCAGGAATGAAGCAAGGGAAAAGAAAATTTTGAAATTAGAGGAGTTCGAAGAAAGAAAATTAGAAGGAAACCGTGTGGTTATCCCTCCTCCCCTACAATCTCCAGTTTTCTCTCCTAAAATACGTAATATGTTATCCAAGCCAAATCTTCCAAAGTCTTTGATAGTAGTCAGAATAAAAGGAGAAAAACTGGTCAAAGATGTATGCTTACAGTTTATTGTAAATATGATTAAGACCAACAGTCCTAGTAAGCATAAGTGGGAACTCTTAGATGGTTGGGTGCTTGAGACAGAGACAGAGTTTCCCCCATGGAAAAACTTTGTAATAAGATAACAGGATGGAAAATTGTACAAATTACTTCCTTCCCATCTGGATGATTCGTCTTTGTCTGCTAAAGATTCAATAGCAGCCACAAACTAGACAAACCTAGCATTGTCTAGTTTAGAAAATTTTATCAGAAAAGAATTTGCTTCAATAGAAACTGCGTGCTCAGAAATGAAAACAATGCTTGGAAGAATTCTTCAAAAGCAAGATTACAACACTGTTTGTTTAAATGAAAGTATCAAGACTCTGACTGAAAATGATCAGACAATTGCACCAAGTCTTGATAAGCTCTCCCTGCAAACAGATAAAATAATTCATGAAGCAGTTGTTGCTCATGGGAAAGAAATTGTTAAGGTTAACAATAGCCTTGAATTCAAAGAATGTTGTTCTGATGATCCTAATCCATTCTGGCATGTCAATAAGCAGGAAGTCGAACTTCCTCTAAAATCTGATTTTAATGGTAAGTTAAGAAGATCAAAAGAAATTGCCATGAACTCAGAACATATGAAACTATGCAAAGAAGACATTAAAGATCTTCTGAAGAAAGGAGTTTTAAGGAAAAGCAAAAGTCCCATTGCCTGTTTTTCCTTTTATGTAAATAAGCATTCAGAGATAGCCAGAGGAAAGCCCAGGTTGGTTGTGAATTACAAGCCTTTGAATAGGATCCTTGATTATGATGCTTATCCTCTTCCAAAGCCTTCCACTATACTTGCCCAGATCTCCAAATCCAAAGTATTTTCAAAGTTTGATCTTAAATCTGGATTTTGGCAAGTAGGAACAAAATAATCAGATAAATGGAAAACTGCCTTCTCTGTACCAGAAGGACACTACGAATGGAATATCATGCCGTTTAGCTTGATAAATGCACCTTCTGCATTTCAAAGAATCATGGATGAAATTTTTGAAGGTATGGACGATTTCCTCAAAAAATATATTGATGATTTGTTGATCCATTCAGATAATATTCCTGAGCATATTAAGCATTTGAAGATCTTTCTACAGAGAGTTAAAGAAAAAGGAATAGTTTTATCTAAATAAAAAATGAAGTTTTTCAGAACCATGGTAGATTTTTTGGGTTATAATATTCAGTATGGTTCTTACAATGTAATTCAGAGAAGCCTCAATTTTTTGGATCATTTTCTTGATAAGATTCTTGACAAGACTCAGCTCCAACGATTTCTTGGGAGTTTGAACTACATCTCAAAATTTCTGAAACATTATGCCCAATAAAGAAAGCTTTTGAACCAAAGGCTTTAGAAAAATCCAATCCCATGGAATGATGACTACACTCAAGCAGTAAGAAGAATAAAAGATAGAGTGAGAAAAATCCAGCCTCTATCTCCCATACAAGAAGCATGGGATACGATTATCATGACAGATGCTAGCCAAATTGGTTGGGGTGTGGTTTTGTGTCAGAAAAACCCCAGCAACAAAAAAGAGATTGAAATTTGTCAATATGCTTCAAGATTGTGGGCCAAGGACCAATTGAATTGGGCTAGTCTGAAGAAAGAACTTAGAGCAGATGCCTTGGTATTGCTAAGTTCAAAGATTTTGTTATTTACACCAAATTCACTGTAAAAACTGATTGTCAAGCTTTAAAATATGCAATCCAAAAATGTGAATTTGAAGACGCTGCCATGGTCAGGTGGGTGATGTAGCTAAGCCAGTATAATTTCGACATTGAATTTATACGAGGAGACAACAACATTTTTGCAGACATGCTGAGTCGTGATTTCTTGGCAGACCATTCAATTCTCTCTCTCTCCTGCAATTTTATCAGAAGGGATGAAAACTCTGTACAGATAGAAACCCCCAGAGGATGGATTAGTTATGAACTAGAAACTCCTCGTTTAGTTCATGATGAAGATTGGATCCCTGTCAAAGAAATCCGGTACATAATGGGAATCCCTTATCTTTGGAATGAAAGGATGCAAGATGAAATGAACAATGAAGCTATTGAACCCTTGGACTATCTAGCTCATATTGGGAGTATCACTTATATACTGGAAAGGAGCGAAGATGATGAAGATCTACTTGAAAGTTGCCACATAACCTTCAAAAGATTCAACAATCATCTCAACAAGGATAATTTTGATATAGACCAACAGAAAGAAGCATTCTACATAGGTATGAATCTGCAGAATTATTCCTCTAGTGTATTTTATTCTTTGCAGTTCTCTTTTCTCTATGAAGGATGGACAGTAGAAGCAGTGGAAAATACAGATCCTACTCTAGAGTGGTTCATTGAATGGTGGAAAATTTACGGCTTGTCGGCGCTTGTCATCAAGCCATATTCCCTCAATTTTCTAAAGATCTACAGATTCAGTGAACCCATAGCTCATTAATCAGGAATCCTGTACAAATCCGTCAGGGATATTGCTAATATCGAAGACCTCCATTTTTTTCCACGGAGTCAGAAGGTGTAGTCATGTCCGATGGTTCGTCACTAACCACTATAAAGCCAGGACAATCACTACCAGTGCCAATGGTGTCCACCCTAGCTATAATGATTTCCACGATCAAGTGGATCCTGAATCAAATCCCTTTGAGTACATCAATTTCCTGGAGCCACCTGATAGTCATGCTTCAGAGATATGGGAATCTGAAAAGGATGTACGAGTGCAACATTTTTCAAATTATCTGATTGAAAGATTTCGATACTAGCACTACACCCATCCCCAAATCGAATATTATGTCATATGACTATGTTGTCTTTCTAGTCGACGTTGGTACTAGACAAACTTTAGTGGGTTCACCTGATCTTGAATCTCCACTGTGTAACCTTTAAGTACAATAATAAGATTTTAGTGGAATAATATGCTTATGGCTCTCCACTTTTTTGTACAAAATATCTAGTACTTGAGATTCGATCCCCATATGCTTGATGGCTTTCCGAAAGGAAAAGGGATGAGATAATATGAGTTGTCCACTCATACCCGAATCTAGAGGATAGATTTGAAAAGATAGTTTCCTTACCCTTCACGAATGCTGGTCCCCCTTCTGGATTATAAAATAAGGTAAGGTTCATTTGTAAAGGGAAGGAGGAAAGGAGTTTTGGGAAAAGAGGAAGGATTGAGGTCGTTAGGGTGTCGATCTATAAGATCTCTGTGTGTCAAGATCTTTGTTGTGATCCAGTGAGATAAGTTCTCTGTGTGTCAAGATCTCTGTTGTAATCCAGTGTTTTATGAGAAATAAAGAGATATATTTGAATTTTACATTTGATGATTTAAGGTTCTGTCCAAGAACCCATGGTGAACAAGCACAAGGTGAACCAAGTTCTAAGAGAGAAAGAGGTGAAACTTTTTCTTATATTCATAAAGGACGAAAAAATAATGAAGAAACCACTGCCCATGAAGCATCTGCAACAAGCCCATTTAGAAAATATGCTGAGAAGTTGCAGAATATTCCATTAAAAATGGAAAATCTTTCCACCACAGGATTTGGCAATACTCTGCTTGTTAATATTGATTGCTTGGGCTATGATGAAGTCATCACTGTGTTACATAATGTACATGCTTGGGCTTTACAGAGAAAAGTAGAAACTAAGGCAGAGAGGTCAGAGATTGTTACTCATATTATTTGGTCTTTTACTAGTATTCTCAAGCAATGGTGGGACAAGTTATCAGATAGAGAGATGAACCAAATCGTTGAAAATGAAGATGATCCCTTAAAAGCTTTGTTTGATGCATTAACAAATGAGTTTGTAGGGATTGTACCAGAAGATTCAGTTCACCATTACCAGTTGTTTTTATCGCAAAGGTTATGTAATATAGACTATTTGCAAGAATATTTTTGTATTATGCAGAAATTATTATATCAAGCAAATGATCCTCATAATGTTGCATATCTGAGGTATTATATAGCTTCCATGCCAGGGAAAATTCCAGATCTGATTAATCAGTATATTGATGAACATAAGATCAAGATTGAGAACTCATCTTTTGCTGCTATACAACAGTTAATTGTTTCAGTTTTACAGAAAGAGTGTGCTGCTGCAAAAGCTAAAAAGAATTGTCACAAGCAAATGCATTTTAGCACTAAGCTCTGCAATAATTTCAAGGAAACTTATGATTTTGGTTGCCATTCTAAGAGGAAGAATATCACGAATAAGCACCAAAATTGTTCCTGCAAGATAGACAAGTATTTTCGTAAAAAGAAATATTATCCTTCAAAGAAACGTTTTAAGGGGGGAAGGGTTGTATTTAGGAAAAGGACAAAGCCTTCAAAGAAAGTTGTTTGTTTTATTTGTGGAAAGGAAGGCCATTATGCTAATGCTTGCAGAGAAAAGAAAGACAAGAAGAAGATAAAGATCATGGATATATTTTCTTCAGTACATGATCCAAAAGATTGGGATCTCATATCCCATTCTGATGGAGAATATTTTGAAGTATCCAGTTCTTCCTCAGAATCTGAAGAAAATGAATTACCAGATATAAAATGACTTGCACTAGATTCTGATGAGACATTCATTGCTGACATAAAAATGTTTCATTTTAATTTTGCAGACAGTGTACAGGTAAAGATAGCAAAGGTCAAAGCTGAGTTGGCACAAGTTGATCCAGTACAGTTTATAGCCAGGGGAAGGTTAACAAAGAAACTTGAAAGCCTCGAAAGTCAACTACCTTCTTCCAGAAGATCCAAAAAAAATTCTCAGATGATGAATTCAGTGAGAAAGAGTTTGATTCAATGTTCAAACCTTTGAAGATTATAGACGAATCACAAGGATCAGGTATGGATACAATCATAACTCTTAAAAAGAAAATTGCAGATCTAGAGTCATCCATTCATCATACAAGAACAAAAATGATTCAGTTATCATCTAAACTTCAAATGCTTATTGGTAATTATGATGATTGTAATTCCAAGCTAACAAGCTTGTTGATGAAGAATGTTTCAGAAGAGATTCCCTCAAAATCCACAAATGTTGATATGATAAGTATTATGGGAATTGGAGATAGAGTGATTATTCCCATTAAGATCAAATTGCCCAAAGTTGAGGAATACACTCTAGATGCTCAGATTGATTTTGTAGAAATGAGTAGTTGCTGCAAATTTGGCACCATTCCTTCATATTATTGGCAACCTAGAAAATTACAATTCAGGGCTATTACAAAAGACTTGATGGAGATTAACCATATAGCTCCCGATTTTCCAATTTGTTTGAATGATGTTCAAATATTTGTGACATTGTATAGTTTTGATACTCGTACAGATTTTTTGTTAGGACAAGATTTTTTGAAAAAATTACTTTTTGTTACTTTTGATATAGATTCTGTTACTTTTTCTACAACAAAAGGACTAGTGACAATACCTACTTCCAATGACTACATAGTTAACGTACAACCTATAGAAGAAGACCAAATTCAATACAGTCTACAGGATTTGTCAAAAATTTACAAAATTGTCAAAAATGTTGAGATTAATGGTCCAAAAACATTACAGAATATTTCAGAGAAGCTTCGTAAAGATTGTACAACAAGCCGTCCAGATGCTTTTTGGACAAGGGAAAAATATTTTGTGGCACTTCCTTATAAAGAAGGATATGTTCCTAGACCACAAAAGGCAAGTGCTAATCACATGAGTCCACAAGAGCAAGATTTATGCAAACAGGAGATTACTCATTTGCTGCAACAACAACTTATTGAGCCATGTAAAAGCTCTTGGGTTTGCCCAACTTTTTATGTGAACAAGCATAGTGAAGAGAAGAGAGGTAAGAAAAGGATTGTTATTAATTACAAGCTCTTGAATAATGCATTGCCCCCAATCAAGTATCCTCTGCCTAATAAAGAACTCCTTCTTGCAAAAATTGCCAATGTTAATGTTTTAGTAAATTTGATTTGAAGAGTGGATTTTGGCAAATTGGCATTATCACTGCAGACAGGTACAAAACAACTTTTACAGTCCCTCATGGACAATATCAATGGACTATAATGCCTTTTGGATTAAAAAATGCTCCCTCTGAGTTTCAAAAATGGATGGAAGACATTTTTGGAGGAGTAGAGTTCATAATTGTGTATATAGATGATTTACTTGTTTTCAGCAAAGATGTAGATAGTCACAAGATGCATCTAGAAAAGTTCTATGAAATGGTTTACAGACATGGACTTGTTCTTTCTGATTCTGACGAGAAGTTTCAAATTGGTAAAGTCAAAATTGATTTCTTAGAACTGCATATAGAACAAGGTCATATTGGGCTTCAATCACATGTTCTGACTTATTTATTAAAGTTTCCAAATGTCATTTCAGATGTTAAGAGTTTTCAGAGGTTTCTTGGTTGTCTGAATTATATCAGATAGTTTTATGAGAATCAATCAAATGATACTAAGACCTTACAGAAAATGCTAAAGAAGGAGACAATTGGGTGGACAAAAGAGATGACAGAAGCAGTCAGAAACATTAAAACTAAAATCAGTGAATTGCCAAAACTTAAACTTCCTGACACTAATCTTTCCTTTATTCTTGAAACAGATGCTTCACATCACACTTGGGTTGCAGTTTTGTTACAAAATCATGGAAGGAAAGAATTAGTCTGTGCATATGCTTCAGGCACATTTGATGACACAGAAATAAATTATCCTTCTTCCCACAAGGAGATACTTGTAGTAAAAAGAGGGATCAAAAGGTTTAATCTATTTCTTAAAAGTGTTAGATTCATTGCTCGCACAGATCTCAAACACATGAAAGGAATTTTGGCAAATAAAAGATTGTTGGAACAAGGTAATACCAGAGTCCTCAGCTGGGCACTATGGCTTGAAGGATTTGATTTTGATATTGTGTACAAGTGTGGTGCTGAGAATTATCTTGCAGATATGTTGACAAGAGAAGGAGCTGAGACCAAGGAGATTAAAATGTTCAGGCCTCTTCGTCAAGATGAAGCTTCATCAAGTAGCAGTTCAGTCCAGTCTAATAGAGTCAGTCCAGTCGTCATTTGTAGTTTGTGTTAGTATGAGTTTTGTTGGAATTGTTTTGTAAAAAGAGTCAAGTCTTTGCCTTTAGGTCTTCGACAGCATATATTACAGAGATGGTTTGATTCTGAAGAAGCTATGTGGTCTTACGCTAGAGAGTTACCATACAAGAATAGGTCATGGCATGTGTATTATGGATTGTCTAGAGAGTCTGTATATTTTGGTTTCATTCAGAATACTGATTGGACATGGAATGGTTATTCACAATTCATCAGAGAGCTATGATTCATGGGTCTGTTAGAGTCATATTTTATGCAATTGACATAGATAATGTTGTAAATTGGTGGAGTCCTTGGTTCAAGTTATTTTTGTATAAATATGTGCCTAGTGTATGTTGGATGCTAGATCATGATTTCCAAAGTACCATTAGTACTCTAATTTGGGAATTGCATGTTGTTGCACAAAATGAGTTTGTCCATCAAGACACAGTTGTAGTACCAGATGAAAGAGATTAATCTTTTAGTCTCTTTGTGAGTTTTTAAGGGAGGATCACTGTTGATGAAGAATACAGACCACATAATATGTATTCTTTTCCTTTCTACTGTTGTTTCAGAGAAGTTGGTCCACCTTGGCTAGATGACTCCATACCACATGAGATATTTGCTCCTGAACCAGAAGAATTATTAGAGCTAGAACAGTTTGCAAGGCATGATCGTGAGCATAACAGACATGATCATGAGCATGATTATGAATATAGAGAGAATAGTGATTGATAGAAAAGATCACTCATTTTGATATCTTTGCATATCTTACTTTTGGTTTCCATGGGATTTTCTCTAGAAAAAATCTCCACTGTGTACTTACTTATCTAAAAAGCCGATGTCCTAGATTCCGGCCTGATTGTACTATTTACTTTATTAGATTGTGTCGGATTCGGTCCCCATATGGCTTAGCCTCCAAGGGACGAGATAACAAGTGATTGTCCTCACTTGCCCGAATCTTTAGACTGTTCATCACTTTTGGTACACTTTGTCCTTCGGATATGATTTCCTGCGTGATATTCATACTGAAAGTAGATTCTCATGAGTCTAGGTTTCCAATAAAAGTTTTAACCGGATAACTGGCTAAGATATTATATATACTGGGGTTGTAAGAAGGGAAGGGCATTCGAAGTTTTTAGTTTTTGGGTTGAGTTGGAACTCCTTGCTTTGCATCTGCGAGAATCATCTCGATCTGCTTGCATCGCGGAGAACTAAGGCTACCAGGTATCTGGGAATGACTGAAGACCAAACAGGAGCATTATTTAATGGACTCTGAAATCCACCCAAAAGTGCATCATGAAAATTATTCATTCGAGTATCTAAGACACAGGTCAAACAAGAAGTATTTAATCCTGGTCTTACTAGAGGATTTATGCCAAACTGAATCGTTCCAATATGAATATAATTATAGCCATGTTCCAAACCCCATTCAATATCTTCTTTCTTTATCAACGGAACTTGATACACAGACTAACCAGTAGAAATAGGGATATTCATAGAAGTAAATCAGAATAATTGAGTAGCTCTAAATTGAAAAGCAGGAACCTTATATAGTTTATCAACTTCTATCTCTGGAAATGTCCAATTAGGCCGAGGTTCAAATTCTTGAACAAGCACTTTCTCATCATACAACTTATCATTACTAGATCTATACTTATTCAAAAAAGACCATCTTTTTTGTCTAGTAATTTTCTTGTCATCAGGATTCTGAAGAACAAATTCATTCATAGAACTAGCCATTAAGATTAGATATAAGTATGCACCTGAACAGAGGAATAAAGCTTCTGTGCACCAGGAAAACAAAAACGACAGTCCTTCGCCTCAACACTCTCTACCAGCGCCTTACCGTCCACTTCAAACTTAAACAAATGTTGATACCAATATATCTTAATGTAAGAACCAGACAAAACAAAAATAGCTTAAACACAGTACCCGATGGCTCTGATACCAATTTTATAATAAGAGTATAACACTTTACATAGAGCAAATTTTCTATTAATTTTTCAGAACAACAACTCAGATGACATATAAACTTTGGAGTTAGTTCTCCGTGATGCAAGCAGATCAAGATGATTCTCGCAGATGCAGAGCAGGGAGTTCCGACTCAACCCAAAAACTAAAAACTTCGAATGCCCTTCCCTTCTTACAACCCCAGTATATATAATATCTTAGCCAGTTATTCGGTTAAAACTCTTATCGGAAACCTGGACTCATGAGAATCTACTTTCGGCATGAATATCACGCAAGAAATCATATCCGAAAGACAAAGTGTACCAAAAGTGATGAATAGTCTAAAGATTCGAGCAAGTGAGGACAATCACTTGTTATCTCGTCCCTTGGAGGCTAAGCCATATGGGGATCGAATCCGACACAATCTAATAAAGTAAATAGTACAATCAGGCCAGAATCTAGGACATCAGCTTTTTAGATAAGTAAGTACACAGTGGAGATATCTTCTGGAGCAAATCCCACGGAAACCAAAAGTAAGATATGCAAAGATATCAAATGAATGATCTTTGCTATCAATCACTATTCTCTCTATCTTCATAATCATGCTCATGATCATGTCTGTTATGCTCACGATCATGCCTGGCAAGCTGTTCTGCCTCTAATAATTCTTCTGGTTCAGGAGCAAATATCTCATGTGGTATGGAGTCATCTAGCCAAGGTGGACCAACTTCTCTGAAGCAACAGTAGAAAGGAGAAGAATACATATTATGTGGTCCGTATTCTTCATCAACAGTGATCCTCCCTTAAAAACTCACAAAGAGACTAAAAGATTCATCTCTTTCATCTGGTACTACAACTGTGTCTTGATGGACAAACTCGAACTCTATGACATAGTCATTTTGTGCAGCAACATACAATTCCCAAATTAGAGTACTAATGGTACTTTGGAAATGATGATCTAGCATCCAACATACTCTAGGAACATATTTATACAAAAATAACTTGAACCAAGGACTCCACCAATTTACAGCATTATCTATGTCAATTGCATAAAATATGACTCTAACAGACCCATGAATCCTAGCTCTCTGATGAATTGTGAAATAACCATTCCATGTCCAATCAGTATTCTAAATGAAACCAAAATATACAAACTCTCTAGACAATCCATAATACACACGCCATGACCTATTCCTGTATGGTAACTCTCTAGCGTAAGACCACATAGCTTCTTCAGAATCAAATCATCTCTGTAATATATGTTGCTGAAGACCTAAAGGCAAAGACTTGACTCTTTTTACAAAACAATTCCAACAAAACTCATACTGACACAAACTACAAATGATGACTGGACTAACTCTATTAGACTGGACTGAACTGCTACCTGATGAAGCTTCATCTTGACGAAGAAGCCTTAACATTTCAATCTCCTTGGTCTCAGCGCCTTCTCTTGTCAACATATCTGTAAGATAATTCTCAGCACCAGACTTGTACACAATATCAAAATCAAATCCTTCAAGCCATAGTGCCCATCTGAGGACTCTGGTATTACCTTGTTCCAACAATCTTTTATTTGCCAAAATTCCTTTCATGTGTTTGAGATTTGTGCAAACAATGAATCTGACACTTTTAAGAAATAGATGAAACCTTTTGATCCCTCTTTTTACTACAAGTATCTCCTTGTGGGAAGAAGGATATTTTATTTCTGTGTCATCAAATGTGCCTGAAGCATATGCACAGACTAATTCTTTCCTTCCATGCTTTTGTAACAAAACTGCAGCCCAAGTGTGATGTGAAGCATCTGTTTCAAGAATAAAGGGAAGATTAGTGTTAGGAAGCTTAAGTTTTGGCAATTCACTGATTTTAGTTTTAATGTTTCTGACTGCTTCTGTCATCTCTTTTGTCCACCCAATTGTCTCCTTCTTTAGCATTTTTTGTAAGGTCTTAGTATCATCTGATTGTTTCTCATAAAACTGTCTGATATAATTCAGACAACCAAGAAACCTCTGCAAACTCTTAACATCTGAAATGACATCTGGAAACTTTAATAAATGAGTCAGAACATGTGATTGAAGCCCAATATGACCTTGTTCTATATGCAGTCCTAAGAAATCAATTATGACTTTATCAATTTGAAACCTCTCATCAGAATCAGAAAGAACAAGTCCATGTCTATACACCATTTCATAGAACTTTTCTAAATGCATCTTGTGACTATTTACATCTCTGCTGAAAACAAGTAAATCATCTATATACACAATTATGAACTCTACCCCTCCAAAAATGTCTTCCATCCGTTTTTGAAACTCAGAGGGGGCATTTTTTTATTCCAAAAGGCATTACAGTCCATTGATACTATCCATGAGGGACTGTAAAAGCTGTTTTATACCTGTCTGCAGGGATAATGCCAATTTGCCAAAATCCACTCTTCAAACCAAATTTACAGAAAACATTAGCATTGACAATTTTTGCAAGGAGTTCTTTATTAGGCAAAGGATCCCTGATTGGGAGCAATGCATCATTCAAGAGCTTGTAATTAATAACAAGCCTTTTCTTACCTCTCTTCTGCTCACTATGCTTGTTCACATAAAATGCTGGGCATGCCCAAGGGCTTTTACATGGCTCAATAAGTTGTTGCAGCAAATGAGTAATCTCCTGTTTGCATAAATCTTTCTCTTGTGGACTCATGTGATTAGCACTTGCCTTTTGTGGTCTAGGAACATATCCTTCTTTATAAGGAAGTGCCACAAAATATTTTTCCCTTGTCCAAAAAGCATGTGGACGGGTTGCTATACAATCTTTACGAAGCTTGTCTGAAATATTCTGTAATGTTTTTGGACCATGAATCTCAACATTTTTGACAATTTTGTAAATTTTTGACAAATCCTGTAGACTGTACTGAATTTGGTCTTCTTCTACACGTTGTACGTTAACTGTGTAGTCATTGGAAGCAGGTACTGTCACTGGACCTTTTGCTGTAGAAAAAGTAACAAAATCTATATCAAAAGTAACAGGAAGTAATTTCTTCAAAAAATCTTGTCCTAACAAAAAATCTGTACCAGTATCAAAACTGTACAATGCCACAAATATTTGAA
>APFE031665335.1:0-12871 GCA_000404065.3 Pinus taeda
CATACATTCAACAAGCTGAAAAAAATAAATTTGCTGAAAACACAAATTCTGGAAATTTTACAGAATGCTAGAAATTGCAGAAATAAAAATCAGCAATAATAAACAGCGATTAAAACACATTAAAACACTGATATTTTTGGTCAATGTGACCCTGGAAAAACCCCCTACAACTCTTGGGGAAAACCAGTTTGAGAGCTCTTCTTTATTTCTGAAAAAAAAAAAGCCTTTTTACAGCAAGAAAATATTCAGCAAAAATCAGCAAGCACACTTTTACAACTTATCTCAGCCTTGTTGAAACTCAACCTTGCTGAAAAACTGTCCTGCTAAAACTTCGCTGTTGTTACTCCGCTGCTGAAACTCCGCAGCTCACTGTCCAGAAATCTCCCTTGCTCTCTTGCTCTCCTTCTCTCAATCTGCTCATGAAAGAATTGAATCGAATGTGATCTTTTCCTCCTTTTCCTCTCTTAATATAACTCCAAGTGACTTTTGGGTGATCCAAGTGACTTTTGGGTGATCTCTAAATCCAATGGCTGAAATAGATTTAGATCAATGGCTGAGATTAAATGCACATTTAAATCTCACTTTCTATTTTTTAATTCACCCACTTTAATAAAGACCCACTTAGTCATTTATTTCCAAAGTCACTTTTCCTTTCTAATTTTTCATACTTTATAAAAGTCACTTTAAAAATTAGACTTAGTAACTTTATCACTTAAAGTCACTTTTAAATTAGATTTTAACTTTATAAAAATTATAAAGTCATTTTAGGAGAAAAATTAAAATCTTTTGGACATTTTTCCCTAGGCCAAAGATCAAAGCCTAAGGGAACCACCTGTCCTCCGGTACCAAATTTCAACAACATACGATCATGACAGATGGGTGAGGGACCACATGGCTAGCTCAGGTGGCGGAAGTGGCACAACGAGCTAGTTGTTAGCTACAAGGGGATGCTAGCTGTCAGTTGAGGACAATCTTGGAGAAAAGATTTCTCCTAGTGATATCACCCAAATAGTGGGGAATAGGGACTAGCCCCCTTAGCCTGCATTTAGGAGAAAGCTTAAACGGAGTGGGCAAGGATCAAAGTGACAACCCTTGTCCTGAGTGTTATTGCATTGGGTGTACAATTCGGGCGACAACAACACCCACATGCCACTTGAGTGGTATAAATAAACCACACAACCCATTCGTAAATCATTCATTCAGGTTTTTTATTGATCAATGGCCTAAGGGCATCTTACCTATTGTGCATTCTTTTGAAGTATTGTTATATTTATGCATTTTTCTTCTTGGATTGGATTAAGATTTGTTGGAGAATTCATCGTAGATCCTCTACCTCGTAATTTCAACATGGTATCAAAAATAGTGTGGATTTTTCTTCCTCTATCCAGCATTGCTTATGGTTTTTTTGACCTGAAATTAGATTTTTTCAACCCCTTATAGTTGTTCCAAAAGTAGGGTTTTTGGACCTATATTTTGGGAAGCAAGTTGGTTTTTAGGTATCTATATCCTTTTGCTGGCCAATGTACCCCATTTTGGCATTATTTCTTGGTTTTTTGGTGAACTTAGGGAAGCTTCTGCAGTTATGTGCGCTCTTTAAGGGCAGCACACTCCCTTTTTCCTTGCTTCAGCCAAAATTGCTTCAGAGCTCACTGATATTGTGACTTCCATAAATGGAAAATGGCATTCCCCCCATCTTAACAAGGTTAACTACCACTTGTGGGCTAATCAGATGACCGCCCTTCTTCATAGCAAAGGTTCATAAATGTACTTGGAGAAACCATTTCTGGTTGTATATGACGACAGTTGTGATCTTGTATGTTTGAATCCCTTGGGTTAATCACTCTGTGTGCAGAACTAGATCTTGTTTATCACAGCAAGGGAAACGAGTGCAAAAAAGATTTGAGATTCCTTCCATGGCTTATTCAGCACAGTGAACCCCACCCAGGTCAATATACTTGAAGTTGAAAGTTGAAACGGAGCTCTCCATCGTCAAGACGACAAATTTTTCTACCACTAAGTAGTGTATTGCTAGGTTCACGAACCTGAAAGTTGATGATATTACAAGGAAAGGTAAAGCAATAATATGAGATCTCCAAGTCAAATTTTTCATTAGACTCTCGTGTTCGATTGCCATATCTTTCTCCCATTCAATTTTACTTGTTGCTTCCTCAAACACCTGCCACTCAAACTCTCTAAACATTGTTCATCACAGCAAAATTGACCATGTTTGGTTTCTTGTTGCCCTTGCCTCTCAATAATCCTCCCTCAATAATAAGTGTAGCTCCTCTAAAACTACTTGTTTTAGGGTTGAATCTTTTACCAAGACAATGTGACCTTTATACCACAACGTATCTTGTTGCCATGTATAACTTTTAGGAAGTTTGGGATCTATCTAAAGTTGTTGGATGAGCTTCCTTAGCCATTTCCTGCGAGCTTCCTCAAGCCATCTTGGACTTAGTAATGATAAGGCATCAACCACAATATTCTCTTTACCATTCTTATATAGGATCTTTACAATCATATCCCAATGTCTTGGTGACCCATTTACGTTGCTCTAATGAAGACAATCATTGTTCAAGGGAGTGCTTTAGACCATGATGGTCAATCTTGATCTGAAAATGCCCCATTATGAGATATGGACCAAGTCTCCACTATGTGAAGGATAGCACTCATTTCCTTCTCATATGTGGATTTTCCCAAATTGCGATCACGCAATTGCTCACTAATGAATGTCAATGGGCATCATTCTTGTATCAATATTGTTGCTAGATCTCATCTTGAAGCATCACATTTCAAGACAAAAGTCTTATTAAAGTCAGGCACCGCTAATATTGGAGTAGTGCACACAGCTTTCTTTCTTCTCGAATTCGCTATTATGGCCCCAATTATGAAATGCCACCACTTCTCTAGATAATCTAGAACCAATATGACTGATATATGTGCTCTCTGTCAAAAAATAACCAATCTGCAAAATCCGCATCTATCACCAAAACAAACCCTTAAAAGTGTCCATTTTAAATAGTCGATAACCTCATTTCTCAAACTATATTTTGGATGACTTTTTTTTTAAAATTGGTTATTTTAAGAGAAATTCAGTCCATGGATTAGATTTTTCAAATTCTGCACAAAAAAATTCAAAAATTGACCTGAATTTTGCCAAGTGTAATTTGGACCTAAAAAACCCTGAAAATTGTTGATTTTCAATTGTTGATAACTTCATTTCGTGAACTCTAATTTGGACGTTTTTTTCCTAAAATTAGGTACTTTTCCAAGAGGAATTCATTCATTGGTTTGGACTCTTCAAATTTAGCATAGAAATATTAAAAAATTGACATGAATTATGTCATCATCTCTTTCCCATCAAAATCAACAAAAAGAAAAAAATCTCCCACTTTATGCTAAAGAAAAAGCTTTCATACCACTAGCAGTGTAATTCACATGAAATATGGTAGAAACCAAAGAACATAAGAAAAAAGAGGGATAAACTCATGAAATATCTTCTTGATAATCGAAAGTAGAGAGCTATGTGTTAATGTTTGTAGCTCAAGTAGGTACTTTTGCACAAGCCTAAGTGTCTAGGGGTGCAACATTGCCCAAGATCTCATTAGACACTTTCTCTAGTGTGAGCAAGTTGTTTTTGTACCTTAACCTAAGTTAGAATTAGGTAAAGCACATAATTACTATGCTGCCTTATTGAGCTAAATTAAACTTAGGAATTTAGTTCAATGTAAACTTATAAAAGCAAGGCTAGGGAGAAGGAGAAGACACACCATATAGCAACACGAGATTGAGGGAGGCTTTTCAGTGAGTGTGTTGCGTCTGAGGAAGGGATCAGCAAGGAGATCGAGATCAACCAAGGAGGGCTTGATCCGTTGGATCAGATCCAACTATCGTAATTATTTCCTTGGTTGGGCCATTTTCCCAGGAGGGATCCCAAGTAAGTTCTAAAGAACTTTAATGAAGAACTATGATTCGGTAGATTTTGTTGTGTCATCTTTTCTTGATTGAGATTGGTAAATTTTTCTTCCAATGAAATTTTTGTGTTAAAGAACCTAGCTATGCAATTAATTAGTAGATCAATTTTAAGGAATTCAATATCGAGCGCTAGGTTTGCAAGAATTCTAATGGGGCATGCGGGAACTCTGAAAAGTACCAATCTCTTAATCATGGGTGCCAACTTCATACTGGATCCTAGGGTCCAGGTTTAGCCACGACCGTACAAGCGAAAATCTTATTTTAAGGGAGGGCGAAGAAATCGACCATACAACTTAGAAGTTGCTAAAGCAAAAAAAAAAAAAGAGGGCCAAAATTTCTTTCATACCAAGTTAAAGTTTTAATTAAAAATTTAAAAAAAGGTTTGATGACTAGTGGTAGATAGTCGCCCAGTTGCCAGCAAACATGGTCGGGGCCAACAAGATGGCCGCAGAGTGGTGTCAAGTTGAGAAAAGGGATTTGTGGCCTATCGGGAGGTAGTTGGACATGAACAGCAATAGTCGACCAAGTTGTTGTCACCCAGCAAAGAAGTGGAGGCTGCAACAGCAAACAACAGGAAGAGTCATGTTAGTGAAGCGCAAAGCCAGCTGATAGATAGTAAGAGAGCCAAACTGTAAGGAATCGACGCAGAAAAACAACTATATGACTAGATGTTGGAAATCGTCGAAGTGCGAGTGGTTGTACAGGGGGCAAGAACTAGTAGTCGCGACGACGTCCGAAGGGACAAGTCCATCCAACACGGGAGGAAAGGTGAAGACGACAACATTTTTTCAAAGTTGCATGGTTGGAACAGCGTAGACATGGCCGAGGAGCGGGAATTTGAGGGAGCAGTGCAGCAGATCCAACAGGCAGTAAAGGAGATTGCAAGAGGCGATGAAGGGAGAGGCAGTTACAAAAGAACGAGTTGTGTAGGGTAAAATCCATTAAGAGTGTTGACAAAAGTAGACAACACCGGTAAGAACTAATGATCGAGCACATAGGGGGCCTAGCCAGTGGAGATGGGCAAGAGGTGACAGGTTGTAGAGTGGGTGTGTCAAACCAACATTTGCAGGATTCAAGTTGCATATGCAAAGTACCCACAAAGGAAAATATGTACAATGATTGTACAAGTGTCATGCAAGAGCGCAAAGTTGGCTTGTGCAAGGGACGTGTGGACTTTGCAAATTGCATAGGGAGGAGTGAGATTAACAAAGCTCAACTCTCAAAGGGAGAGGGAGAGATCATAACAATCAAGGCATGATAGTCAAATGATTTTCCAATTTCAGGATGACATCAACTAATCTGAGGTTCAAGGATAGGTTAAATGGCACCTACAACTTCAATCCATTTTCGGGATGGCATCAACCGATCTGAGGTTCGAGGACAAGTTGGATGGATCCTACAACTTCAATCCATGAAAGGAGAGTATAGTGATGGTTCTCATGAAGAATAGCCTACGAGAGTTCGCAATCAACTAGATTACAGTTGCTTTAGACATTACAGCTCTAGCAGCCCACAAATTGGAAGACAACAAAGCAAGATGTATCATCATGGATGGGGTAAAGGATCATGTGATCCCCCATATATTAGGGAAGGACAATGCCCATGAGATGTGGACTTCTTTGATGAGCCTATATCAAAGTGACAATCAGAATCAGAAAATGGTGTTGAGGGAGAAACTCAAAAACACCAAGATGACTCAATTAGATACCGTGGTCTCATACCTCACTAGGATCCAGCAAGTTCAAGATGACTTTGGAGTTGTTGGGGTAGCCTTGCCAGATGATGAGAGCTTGTAAGGACAGCCTTAAGCAGGTTGTCAAAACCCTAGGCTACCTTTATCACAGGCATTCTAGCAAGAGAAAAGCTACCAGATTTGAACATATTGTAGGATGAATTCACCCAGAAGGAGATTTGGAAGAAATCGTGTTTTGGATAACAGCAAAGAGTGGGGATGATGAGAGCCTTTCTCTTACCAGTCGAGCAACAAGGAAAAAGGTTAGAGTGGCAAGGGTGAGGAGTGAACCTCATAGCCCAAGAAGAAGGACTTGACAAAGGTCAAGTGTTTTCCCTGTCATAATATGGGGCATTGTGCTTCATAGTGTCCAAAGAGGAAGAAAGGGAGAAAGTGCATGCAACCAACTATAGTTGCGTTGATAGTAGCTTGGGAGGAATTATTCAAGAATTTCAAAACGGAATTCGTATTTGTTTCCTACCTTACTTCAGGCATATTACCAACGGGTCTGTGGGTGCTAGATAGCAGAGCCACAAGGCATATGACAAGAGAACAGGAATAGTTTGACAACCTAACCGAGTGGGACGCAGAACTAAATGTGGTGTTTGGTGATGATTCCAAACATTCAGTTAAAGGGGTTGGAAAAGTGATATTCCAACTTCAATAAGGGGCAAGATGGAAGTAAAGGATGTGTTGTGGGTGCCAGAACTCAAGTGGAGTTTCCTCTCAATTTCTATGATGGAGAAGAAAGGGTCCTATGGAGCATTCCAAGATGGGAAGATACTAATCAAACTTAGTGGATCTAGTTGTGATAAGGGACATGTCATAGGAGTTAGAGACAGAAACATGTATAGGCTAAACAGCCAACCTATTTGAGCAATGGCACAAAGCAAAGCAGTTACAAAGAATAAAGAGTAGGTAGCTCCAAAGGATAAGCACTTAAAGGGAGTCACCCTTCAAGTTTAGTAGGGGAGGCACAGTCAATAGATTCCTCCAAATTTGTCAAGGTGGTCTCTCGGTCCAAGACGACCTTACAAGATATTCAGGTGCAAGAGGCTTTTAAGAACCAAGGAGAACAAGATTTTCAACACGTTTCCAGACCAAATAGCA
Source organism: Pinus taeda (assembly GCA_000404065.3). Lineage (NCBI taxonomy): Eukaryota > Viridiplantae > Streptophyta > Pinopsida > Pinales > Pinaceae > Pinus > Pinus taeda. The sequence continues at coordinate 6,818 of APFE031665335.1, forward strand.
AGGAAGGCTTCCAGTTTAGAGGGAGCATCCATGGCAACAGATGCATTTCCAAGATCAATGTCAGTCCCAAGTGACAAAGGTACCTCACTCACTAAGAGGGAGTGGCGATGTTTGCAACTCAGGAAGGTACTTCCGCACAGGCCCAAGTGTCTAGGCATGCATAAGTCACCCAAGATCTCATTCGAGACTTGCTCTAATGTGAGCAAGTTGCTTTTGTAAGTTAGCCTAAGTTAGACTTAGGAAAAGCACATAATCATTATGTTGAATTATTGAGCTCAAGTAAACGTAGGAAAAGTAAAATAAATTAATTTAGTGATTACGTTTTAATCTCAACCCTTGATCTCAAGTGAGGCCAAATGTAATCTCAGTCGTCAATCACATTGGAGATTCTATTTAGCGATTTAGATCAATGTAAAGTTATAAAAGGCAAGGCTAGGGAGAAGGAGAAGACTCGTCATACAGTAACACAAGATTGAAAGAGGCTTCTCAGTGACTATGTTGGGTCCAAGGAAGAGGGTAGCAAGGAGATCTAGATCAACCAAGCTTGATCCGTTGGATCAAATCCAATTGTTGTAATTATCTCCTCAATTGGGCCATTTTCCCAACAAGAGAGCCCAAGTAAGTTTTGGAAGATTTTAATGAAGAACTCCATTGGGTAGAATCTATTGTGTCATCTTTACGTGATTGAGATTGGTAAATTTTGCTTCCAGTGAATCTTTTGTGTTAAAGAACCTAGTTGTGCAATTAATCCACAGATTAATTTTCTACTAGGAATGAAGTGTCGGGTGCTAGGTTTGCAAGAATCATAACACTATGTTCACTTGCCTCTTCAAGGGAGCAACCACTAAGAGCAATGCACTAAATACAATGACGATTCTTGACAAAACATTACATGACCTTCTACTCAATATATATATATCTATAAAGAATATTCACTACCTATGGGACCACTGATAATGAGATCACTAACTAATTTGGGTTTTATTAACAAAACTTACCCTTTTTACAATGAGTGACTATTTACAATGAGTGACTATTAACTAACTATTTAATGGGCCACATCAATTAATAATGTATATAAGTAAGAGGGTTAGGGTAGGACCCAAACATTATGGTTGTCCAAAGGTCACCATGCCTAGCTATGGGAGGATTATCACATTACCCTATTAGGTGCTTCCAGCCCTAAGGGGAGGAACAGATCCTTGGTCATCCATTTCAAATGATAGGTGCAAGTGATAGGTTCAATGGCTTGTGCTTTACTTCATGAAGACTGACATAGTCTTCTATCAATTTATGTAAAACCATTGCCAATGAGTGCCTTTGTAAAGGAAGCACTTAGCTACTTGAGTTACCTTCCCTCACCTTTATTTTCCAAGCCCCACACTTGCCTTTTTCTTCATTTGATATGGCTTGTTAAAGAAGCTTCATTGATTTATCAAGTAATAATGATGATATAATCTCCGTTTAATGATGGGTAGTTTATTGCTTCATCAAAGTCAAGATGTTCATTAAGAGTTCCTTTTACTTTGATAAACATGATATGCATGGATGCTCATAAGAACAAGTGGCTATATAAGTGGGGGTAGAGCTCAAGCTATAATTGACTTTTGATTGCTTACATCCCTTGTCATTCTTTTACATTTTAACATTTAGCTTTTGTTTTTTCTCTTCTTACAGCAACATCAACCTCATGTATTTCCAACCCTTTCTTCTCATAGGGCAAGGTCAATAGGAAATCAACACAAGCGACTGAAAACAACTAATCAAAGTTGTCATAATGAAAAGAGAAGAATGATGACAATCATTGCAAATAAATACCATGGAGCGCTACCATCATCAGAGCCTCCTATTTGTGCCCCTTTTAGACAATGAAAAAAAGACCCTAAAAAGAGTCACAGTGGACTAGGGGCAAATGATAACCACCAAGCTAAAGTAAAGGAACAAGAATACAACCAATAGCAATCTATAATCCAATTTCAGCACGTGATCCATACTAGAATGCCTTAAACATTAAATGAAGGCAGTTGAAGGGAAAAAAATGGTTAATGTACGTCACAACATATGACCCACCTTCATCAAATGAACAGGCTAGGTCAATGTGTATTGACCAAAAAAAGGGAAAGGGGCATCCGAAGATAGTTATCTGTGGATCATAGTGGTGGTGGTTGGTTGTTAAGTTGCATCAAAGCAGAAATATTTTCGCCAAGGATTACATGTTACTGCCAAATATAGCACCTTAGTTCAAAGCCTCACAAGCAACCTAGATTGAGCACAACAATGGAAGAATTACCATTGCCACCTCAACAACTACTCCCCTCGTTTTATTGGTTGGCCACAATCCGAAACAAGAGAGGCTTTCCTAGCAGATCTCAGGGATCAAATTACCTCATTGACTTAATCTAATTACCCTTGAAGGGTTCTACAATAACATTTCACCTAGAAATAAGTATGTAATAATTAAGGTTTTGAATAATTCCAAAAGGATGCATTCAAGTGTTCTTAAGACTCAATCTAGAGACTTAAGTCAACCTATAGAGGCTTGAATAAGTTCCCAAACACATGCAATCAAGAAATTATACTTAGATGTCATAAAGTAGGGTTTTAAACCAAAAATTGAAGCAAACAATTAGTTTCTACAACAATAAGGAAAGCCCCAAAAAATCAATGATAAAAAAAGTTTAAAATTAGAGCTAAGTTTTTAGTAAACAAGAGCACAAATTACCGCAATTTTCTATTGTGGAAAACACATATAACAACACAATAAACCCTAGGTGTTAGCCCCAATTTATAGCTGAAAATATATATGTAATTTGATATTTTTAATTTTCGAAATAAATGCATACAAGACCTAACCCTAAGACACTAATATCCAAGGCAAATGATACTGAAAATTAATGATTTTCTTGTAACTAAAACCTAATATACCCTAAAACAAATAAAAGACAAAAATATTTAGAGATTTTGAAGGACTAGCACAAGATATAAAACTAGTGCCTTTCTCAATCTAGGCCCAATGGATTCTAGGAGTAAAAACCTTTGGAAGCAACGAGATGGAAGTGGATTCAAAGGAATTGAGGGAGACAAACCTGTCCCTCAACTTTTTAACCCTAGCATCCTTCTATTCTCTTTGGAGATTGAAAAGGAGAGAGCTAAACATAGGTCACCTCAAGAGAAAGTTGATGAAAACCTTGTGCCAAGAGATTTTACAGCCATAAAACATCAACAAAACCTTGGTGAAAATTTCATTAAAACCCTAATTCATCAACAAGAACAAGATGGAAGAAGATAACATACTTTAACATATCACATATTCTCAAGGAGTCACCAATAATCATCCAAGAGAGAGAATCATCCAAAAAACATCCTCCAAGAGATGTTCGCTACACTAGTGCTCCATAGCACACAAGAGAGAATAGACATGTTTAATACTGTGAGATGATCTCCAAATCTAACAATGAATGAATGAGAGGAATCAGCCTCCTACTTATACTAGCCTAGTTAGGTTGAATCCCTCTAATTTGGCTTTACGAAGCACCAAAATACAAGTAATCCATGACACAAGTGGCTTAGTCACTAAGCCAACCTCAAAAAGAGCCAAAATTACATTGTAACATGAAATTATGCCTCAAAATATCCCACAAGTGTGAGTTAAATTCCCTCCAAGACTGACGTCAGCCTCCAAAAGATGTGTCTCCCCATGAAAAGTGTTATAAATGGCTCCAAAGGATGCATCTCATCTCAAAAATCATGTGTCTTCATAAAATGAATGCTTAGTCATCAAGCAAGGCCCCCTAAAATCCTACGTCATCCACAAAGGTGTCCATGTCATCCTCCCAAATGTTTAGAAGAGGACGTTATAATGTTAGGGCTTGACATCATCATGGTGAATAGCGTACCATCCCCTCCAAAGGGGTCACATGTCATCATCATTAAATATCCTCAAAAACTAGTCATCATCCATCAAGTAGCTACAATGCCACCATGGGGGCATCTTGCTATCTCTGGGGTTCATTTTCTCTCAAGGCAATGTCCTAGCTCTAGAATATGGCATCTAAGGTTCATGAGGTAGGTGAGAATGTCATCAACTGTGTCAAGTCATCCTAAGGTCAAGACTCCTCAATATGTGCTCAATGTCCTCTATCAAAGTGTCCCATGTCATCATCAAAAGGGGTTAGAATCTGGACATCCTTCTGAGGTGTTTCAAAAGCATCATATAATGCCTCAAGGGATAGCAGTTGTACCTAAGAACAAATATCAAACACAAACCCACATAATCAAGTGAGATCAACATCATGGGTACGAGAACCATAAGAGTATCAAAGTGGGCCATATTTAATGTTAAAGTCAAAAATATACTTCACACAAACATCATCTTCAAATGTCTTCCTAACCTACGATTTATACACAAATTACCATGCTTAGGTATGGGAAGGTGATTACATGGCCCTATTAGGTGCTTCCAACCCCAAGGGGAGGAGTAGTTCTGAGGTCGGCCCTTTCAGAAGATAGATGTATGTGATGGGTGTTATGGATTGCAGTATACTTCATGAATGGAGTCATAGTCTTATGTTAGGTTATATCAAACCATTTCCATAAGCGCTTTTGTAGAGGGAGCACTTAGCTTGCATAAGTTACCTTCCTTCCCTTCGTTTTTCCAAGCCCCCATACATTCCTTTTTCTTTTCTTCACATAGCTTGTTTAACAAGCGTCATTGATTATCATGTAAAAACAAGATAACCCCTTTTAGTGACGATTTGTTTATCGCTTCATTGGAGCCGAGATGTTCATAGACAGTTCCTTTTACTTTCATAAACATGATATGCATGGATACTCTTAGCAACAAGTAGTTATTTAAGAGGGAGTAGAGCTCAAGTTATAATTTAGCCTTTCTTGTTGTACGTCCCTTGCCATTCATTTGCATTTTAACATTTGGTTCATGCTCTTTCCTTCCTTACAACTACATCATCCTCGGGTATTTACAACCCCTTTATCTCATACAACAAGGCCAACAATGAACCAGCATGAGTGACTAACAACAAACAATCAAAAGATAGGACAATGGAGAAAGGAAATAATGAGAAATGTTACATATAGATAATATGGAATGCTACCATCATTAGCCTCATATTTGTACCCCTCCTAGATAGTGAAAGACATGCCCTATGGAAGGTCACACAGGACTAGGGACAGGTGATAACCACCAAGATGAAGCAAGGGAACAAGTGTACAACCAATCAATGTTGCACGAAGCGGGGACGTTTTTTGGAAGCAGGGACGCGAAAGCGTCATTTTCCAAAAATCTAGGAAGCGAAGCGTCTGCTATATATATATATATATATTTGCATTTATACTCAAAATAAACATCCCAAATACCAAATTAGTTGTAGAAGACATGAAAACATGCATATTTTTGCATAAGTCAAGATAGATATGGCATCCATGATTCCATTGTAGTTACTGGTATGTACATCAACCATCTATATTCTAGCAATTACAAACATACATCAAATTTTAAGCATATTATAAAACATAAAACATTTAAGCATATTATAAAACATAAAACATAGACCATATTATGATTTATCTAGCAAGTGAGCAACTGTCAACATTTGTCATGTCCAAATTTCAAATAATAATGTTTACAAAATATGTCACTTGGTCACCGCCAAGCCAAAAAGGTTCAAAATTCAAATTCACAAGTCTACAAGTCTAATGAGTAATCTATGACAAAAAGTAGTAGATTGTGAATATATCTACTATTCTCTCCTCCTTCCACCACGAATAGAACGTGGTGGTGGGCCTCCACGTGGTGGTAATGAAGAAGATGGTGCCTGTGGAAGTCGTGGCACTGAAACTGATGAAGAAGAACCCCCTGTTGTTGGTGTTGGACCATGGAACCTAGGAACCAAGGGACCGGATGGGGGTGGGGGTGGCATATCAACACGGTCATCATCATCCTGGAATCGCTCAAAAAATGCATGCAAAAAAAAACACTAGTTAACAAAAAAATTAAAAACATGAATTAGAGAAATGCTTTATAAGGGAAAATTGGAA
>APFE031665337.1:1752-32715 GCA_000404065.3 Pinus taeda
GGGAGTATTGAGCAGGTTTATGTCAAAACCAAGGAAGGAGAACTGGACAGCAGTGAAGCGGGTTTTCAGGTATTTGCGTGGCACTAGTGATTATGGTTTGTGCTACCAAGGAAGACCAGGATTGGACATAGTGTTGGATATCCGTGGCTTTGTTGATGCAGACTTGGGCTGGAGATCTGGATCAAAGAAGATCTACAAGTGGGTATGTGTTTAACCTATTTGGAGGTGCAGTCAGTTGGATGAGTAAGAAACCATCTGTAGTGGCACTATCAACTACAGAGGCAGAATACATGGCAGCCACTCATGCAAGCAAGGAAGCAGTTTGGTTGCAGAGATTGTGTTCAAGTATGGGGTTAGGACAGGGAGCTATAAGGATAGACTGTGAAGCCAAAGTGCAATTTTCTTGTTGGCAAAGAACCCTGCTTATCATTCAAAGACAAAGCACATTGATGTTTAGTATCACTTTGTGAGGGATATGATTGAAGATAAAAAGGTGTTGCTGGTAAAGGTGGACACTTTGAAGAATACTGCAGATGCATTGACAAAATCTGTTAGCTCTGAGAAGTTCTCTTGGTGTAGAGAAACAATGGGTGTTTCGGGACTAGAAAAATGACTAAGCTCTCCTGTGGCCCCCTGTGGAAAGAAAACAACAAGTGGGAGATTGTTGGGTTGTGTTATATTCTTTCCACATGGTTAACAGGGGGTTTGAGGGGTACCCGTAACCCCACTATGTTAGGTTGGGTGGACCCACCTATGGTTTTGTGCATGATTTTCGCACATGTTTTTTGGACGCGATGGTTTTCGGTCCATGGTTTTGGACGCAATGGTTTTCCGTCCATGGTATTGGATGCTTCGGCATGTATAAACATGTATTGTAACATTGAAAGGAACATAATGAAAAATCAAGCTGGTAGTCCCGGTTTTGGGATCCAGTGGGAAATCTTTGTGTATATGTGTTTTATGTGTTATGCTCTCGCATTTTTATTTTTTCCTATGATTTAGAATTCATATGTAGGTAATTTCTGTTCGGGGTTAAAAACTACATGTGTCATAAATTGGCTATCAAACCAAGACATTGTTCTTTAAGGGTAAAAAAGAAAATGAAAGCAATAAGTGTATATATGGATTTCTCTTTGAAAATTGTATATTTCTCTAAGTAGGATACATGATCATTGTTGGGTAACAAGTAACCCTATCGAGGCTATAAACGCCTGCTGGCAGCAGAGGCTCTACCTACGACAAATGAGCATATTTAAAACTGATTTACAGATAAGGCTTTGTTATTATCTTTATAAACCAAGTAATGACTGATGTAGATACAAGGACTAGCTTGAGGGAGTAAATAATCAAAGTTGAAAATAGAAGAAACAAAATATCATTGATAGGTAAAAGCATAATGTACTTTGTTTTTCTATAATACAGTTTAATTTTCTGGAAAATTTTCTGTTTTGGAAGTTTAGAAAATTCAAAAGAAAAGCAGAGATAACTGGTTCTTCCAAGTGAATCGCCAATTGTTGTGGCCAGCAACAACCCCCCTTCTTATTTGTGTTATTACTAATACTAAATAAGTGGGACCCTTAGTCAAAAAATTAAAAAAAAAAAAAATAGTGCTTGTATTTCCTTTTTAATAAAACTTACCATCATAAACTTAGGAAAATGCCCTTGAAAAATCTAAAAAGTTGAAGTTTCATGATAAGGTAAGACAAAATCATTCCTTAAGAAAAATCATATCGCAAAAAGGATAATAGGATATCTCCTTACAAGCCGAATTCTAATATTGCGAGATCGCAATGCGAGACTACATATTAAAAAAACATATATCGCATCGCATGCATCAAAGACCACTTACGCTGAAAAATCTTAAATCGCTGATATGCGATGGCACATATCGCAAAATTGCATTTCACAGAAAACACTTTAACAGAAAATTGTCATATGCCACGCTCCTGCGACATAGCGATATTACGATATTCCAGTAAAGCGATAAAACAATGTTACGATATTGCAACACAGCGATCTACGATATTGCGAAGCAAATCACAAAATCGCTTCATCGCGGATCTTTAGGGATCATAATTCGAGAAAAATTTTTCCATAAACCGAGACCTGGTTATGTGCTTTAATGCTAATTAATGAGTTAGTTGCCAGTTGTTAATGAAAAATGTTTTTGTGCTTATCGAAGAGCCAGTTCACGTAAGGTGGCATATTTTTATGTCTTTAGCATTTAAATCTTTCCCGTCACCTTTCCTTATCATTACTCTCACCTCACTTGTAAACTGCAAGAACGAAGAACAAAGAGTTATACAAAGCAGTATACAGGATATTATGGGGAAGAAAGGCAAAGCCCCGAGCTCTGACGACAAAGAAATGAAGCCCCTATATACAGACACTGCCTGTAACAGAGACGCTGGTATTACTACTTGGGAAGGCATGTATAATCTAATTGAAGAAGAGAATTGCAAGGTGATGGAGGTTACGGCTACTGCAGGTTCACAGGGGTCTTCTGAGGCATCAGTTGCAGATTTAGCTTGTTCGTTCTTGCAACGGACAGCGGCGAGGCCCAAAATTCTCCCCTATGCTGACATGGTTAAATGGGTACTAGATAGCACAGACATAAAAAAATAGACAATTTAAAACTCAGGGTCAAGAGCTTACGGAATCATTATTTTCACAAAATTTGAGCTTTATATCCGCTAAAAGAAAGTGCACAAGAGGCGAAAATCACACCAAGGAAGACTGGATCAAGAAACGAAGGCAATTTCCGATGTGCAATTAGCACCTAGTGCTAATCGCACATCGCTGGGAAAAAATTTATGAAAAGGAAAGCCTCTAATTTCTCAGTCGCCTAAAAGCCCAGAAATTTGTAAAAAATAAAAGGATGCTAGCGGTAAAAAAGTAAAACTTGAATCCTAAAACCAGTAGTAATTGTCCGAAATATCTTCAATATGGTATGTAAATATGAACAACAATTGCAAACAGGCTGGAGACAGAAGGCTCAAGAAAAGGTAGAATTAATCAAAAGATTAACTAAGTTGAATTGGGATTTTTACTGGGCGTATTTGGTAAAACCACATAGCCAATGTATGACTCTCAAATGCATCATCAATTCTGCCGAGAAAATAGCGCCACCTCTCACTGATTCCATTTTTGCAGGACAATTAAAGTCTGAAGTCAGCCAGCCGACCCTTCTCAAGCAAATGCCAAATGCTTGCGATTTCAAGGAGCAGATACAGAAATAATTAGTTGTTAGTTTTGAGATTCAATATTAGTATTAATTTTGCTTTATTTTTGCCTGAAAAAAGGACGGTCATTTAAACCGTATCCTATATTTTTGTAATAAGTTAATTTTATATTTAGTTAGTAGTATTTAAACCCTTCTCATGCATTTAGGGAAGGGTCCTGAAATTTATCAAAAACTTGTCCTCGGAACATGCACTTTTGCACCCTCCGAGGAGGTTTTGATGAATGAATGGAACAGGATTTATTGATATTTGTATTTAATATCTGCTACTGATGTTGCACTTCTGTACTCTTAGTGGATGTTGGATTAAGAAGAGATAAATCATTATCGCTTGAAGCTCATGAGTTGAACTAGTTATAAATAGTATTTTTATCTCTTAACTATTTCTGCCTCTGTGTTAAAGTGATATTCATGTTCATTTGTTTATATATTGATGTGTGAATGCCTAAGTTATCATTTGGCACTTTTGTATGGTGATAGCTATTTATTTATGCTTAATGTATGAGTAGCTTATTATGCGATATGTTTTTCACAACTGTTTCGTCTAACTTTTTATACGAAGTGGTTTATCTGTATTGAATTCTTTTCTCATAACAGTTGAATGATCTTTATTATCGATTATTATCTGAAATCATTTTAGATCGCATAACAGAAGGATTTCACCCCGGCATAGTGTAGACTTAGATATTTCTACTTATTAGAATACAATTGCATGTTATTAGATTTTAGTTAGAATTAGAGCATCTCACTTAGGAACTTTTAGAAAGGAAATATCAATTCTTCACACACACACACACATAAATTGGGAAATTGGTCCCATATCCCTAGTCGGACCCACTATACCAAACAAAAAAGGAGCTACTAACCAAGGTTCGGACCGGGTGGGTATCCCCCTTATTGTAGATCCGATTTTCGAGGCTTCAACAGAGCCCCAAAAAATTGTGATCTAGTCCTTCTCGCATCCGCAGGATCACCGACTAGTTCACCCGCATCTTGTAGGGTTTTCTCTGCCCAAGTTGGCAGCTGAGTTGGAGCAGCCATGACCTTCTCCTCATCCTCTAAATCAGACCCAAGAGGCTTCTCTAATTGATTCTCTAAAGTTCTTGAAGAAGTTTCATACTCCTCCTCATCAGTGGCAACAAGCGGTTCCTCGGTAGGGTCTGCAGAAAAATCATGCAGTGATTCTTCTTCAAACTTCACACCTCGAGCTACAACGAACTTTTCAGTGTGAGAGTCTAGTAATCTATATCCTTTGACACTATTAGAATATCCAACAAAGATACATTCAACACTTTGAGGCTACAAAGCCTTCCTCTTATCGGTCGAAATGTGAGCCCATGCTCGTGAACCAAAAATGCAAAAGTGCGACACTTTCGATTTCTTACTGGTCCAACATTCAAATGGAGTGGTGCCTTAGAGTGCTTTGTGAGGAATGCGGTTCTGAATGTACATTGCACAATTAATAGCTTTAGCCCATAGCTTAGGAGCTAATTATTTGGACTGTAGCATACAATTGGCCATCCCTTTTAACGACTGTTTTTTCCTCTCTGTGACACCATTTTGTTGTCATGTATATGGCACTGTGTGTTGTAGTTGTATACCTGCATCAATACAAAGTTTCTACACATATTTGTTGACATACTCCCCCCCATTATCAGTACAGAGTATCTTAATCTTACACCCAGACTCATTCTTAGCATGTTCTTTAAATTCTATAAGGCATTCAAATTCTTCTAATTTTAATTTCAGAAAAAATACCTAAGTAAAGCGAGAGAAATCATCTATGAAGGTGAGTACATATCAAGGCTTCCTGATTGAAGGCTATGGGAATGGGCCCGTGATGTCACTGTGAATTAGCCCAAGAGGTGAAGAAGCTCTATGTGCCTTCCCTTTGTCAAAAAGTTTCTCCGGATGCTTGCCAAGAATGCATCCTTGACATACACCACTTGTGAATTTAATAGTGGGCAATCCTTATACCATGTTTTCCTTGCTGAGTTGATGCAAGTAGTTATAGTTTAGATGGCCAAATATTTCATGCCATAACCTACTAATATCATTAGATTGTGACAGAAATATAGTGCTAATATATTGAGGAACAAAGTGGGAGAAGAAATACAAACGAGAACCGTGATGTGAAATTCCATGTGCAAGTTGTGAGCCCGTGGAAATATCGGTAATCACTGCGGAGTTTCGAGTGAAATCCACCTTCCTTCCAGAGTCGGAATGATTGATATGATATATCGAGAGAAGATTTACAGACAATGAGGGAACATGAAGCACATTTTTGAAGCAACCCCCTTCAAGGTCTACAATTCCTTCTCCGCACACCTTTGCGGGTGTGGCATCTCCCAAGTAAATTGGGAATCTGGTGCTTTCTTCGATGGAGGAAAATTCATCTTTTGATGCAACCATATGGTTCAATGCACTTGAATCAAGGGTCCAAGCAGATGGAATGGATGTGACAGCCATTAAAGCATGACCATCTCGTTCTCTCCCTCTCCCATCTCTCGTTCTGTTATCATCCTTCTTCTTTGCATTCTTGAGCACGAAGAGATTGTGTTGCTGCAATTGCTTAGCCATCTCATCGATTGTTTTCCTCATGCAATTTTCTTTGGGATGAAAACCTTTGGAATAGTAGCTGCAAAGTGTTCTTTCCTTCTTCTTCTTACCCTTAGGCAAAGAAGAGCTCTCTGAAGATTGTACGGATCTCTCCTTCTTCAATTCATTAAATTTACCCTTCCCTTTTTGCTTGTCTCTTCCACTGCTCTTTGGAGCATCACTAGCCACAAGTTCTTTGAACGCTTGATGGCACCCATTTGGACTAAATTAGCTTTCCCTTGAGTCAATGCTGCAATGAAGTCATTCAATGGAGGCATTTTCCATTTTTCCAAAGTCAATTTAGATGCTTGAAAAGATGATACAAATATGGAATATTCAGGGCCTAATTTCGAGAGAATGAAAAGGATGAGTTGATCTTCCTCTTTCTTGACTCCACATGCATCAAGTTCAACGAGGAGGGATTTAAACTTGGTGAATTATTCTTGCATGTTGTTGAAATGAGTTGGACTGAGGGATATGATTTCATTCTCCAGTTGATGCACTCTCATTTCATCCTAATTGATGAATATTCCTTCCAATGTGGTCCAGACCGCATTAGGAGTAGTGGTTCCACTGACATGAAAGAGGATTTCTCTGGAAATTGATAGGCATATCAGCTCAATTGCTTCATCTAATTTATTAAAATAATTGATCTTCTCTGCAGCAGAAGTCAATTCAGTCTCCATTCCCATTGTTACCCTGTAAATCCCTTTGCTTTGGAGCAACGGAGTAATCTTTTTCTTCCATTCGAAGTAATTGAAAGGATTTATAATGAGTTTTGTGGGTTGAGAGAAATGATCCATTGTTGCTTGTTGCACCTCCTTATGATCTATACCTACAAATAAAACTGTGTACAATCCACTAGATTCGAACTAGCTTTGATACCATTTAGACATCTAAGTGCATGTTCACACCTAACCACATCTCATCCACTTGAGTTATTTGAGGATTGGCACCCCACATGAAGATTCTCCCTTAAATTAAGGGATTTGGTCCCTCGGACCATTTTAACATGTTTTAAAGTTGCATTCCTTGGGAAATGTGCCCCTCCTCATGCTTTCCTCATGGTTGATAGTTTGCATAGGTTGTCTCGAGTCATTGTTGCTATTTTAGGCCTCCTTTTAGCTTTTCTTAGCCTTTTCTAGTTTTTTACTAGTTTTTTCCTAGTTTTCTAGATTCGGCAATTTCTATATAACCACCTCCCTTTGGGATTAGATGTTTGGTTTCTCATGTATTATTATTTTTCATTAATTTAATACATTGATTTTATGGAGCAAATTCTTTCTCTCATCTCTTGAATATCAGCAAATTACTTGTGTTTAATTTAACTAGAATTCTAGATCTATCAGAGTTTTTGGAGGAATTCTTCATGGTATTGGAGCTAGTTCGAATCTAGTGGATTGTACACGATTTTATTTGCAGGTATAAAAAGTAGGAAAACATGCTAAAATGGTCCAGGGGACCAAATCCCTTGATTTAAGGGAGAATCTTCATGTGGGGCGCCAATCCTCAAATAACTCAAGTGGATGAGGTGTGGTTAGGTATGAACATGCACTTAGATGTCTAAATGGTTTAGGAAAGTGGTTAAACCAATATTTCCATAATATTAAGCCTTTAAAGGAAAAAAACAAGGGAAAGTTGGTCCACCGAGCTAGTTTACCAAAAACCAAGTGTGAACATGGTTTTTAGTGCATGTGGCTAAGTCAAGGATTCTTAGGCTAAAAAATAGATGCAGATGTTAGGATTATATTCCAACATAAAGTCTAAAATAAATCATATTTATTCTGAATGCAATAAATCCAGGTTTTCCTAGTTGCATCATCAATAAACGTAACATAGTAGCAAGAGCCACAGAGAGATGATGCCTGAGCAGATCATCATACATCTATATGCACAAGATATAATTTTTTGCTCTCCCTTTCCTTCCCAACTATAAGAAATTTGAGACTCTTATGTTTTCCATAAACACAATTCTCATATAAATCCAAATCAACATGCTTCAGACCTGGCAACATTTTTTTTGAGGAAATAACTTGCATCCCCTTCTCACTCATGTTCCCAAGTATATGATTCCACAATGTTGTATCTGCTCCTGTTGAGGTTAAAGCATTAACAGAATTCTAAATATCGTTGCATAAATACAATGTATCAATTTTTTCTCCTTTTGCTATTACTAGGGCTCCTTTAATGACCTTCTAGGTTTTATCTATAAAATTAATCACAAAACATTCACCACCTAACTACCTTGTTGAAATTATATTTTTCTTTAGATATGGAAAATGTATTACCTCCTTCAATATCCATAGGTTTCCATTCTATTTTTTGTAAAAACTTTACCCATTCCAATGATTTTACAACATTTATCATCACCCAGACAAACCTGTTCAAATTCTCCTCGAACATAGTCATGAAAATGTTTCCTATCAGGTGTGGCATGGAATGGGACCCCTGAATCTACCACCCATGCATCAAGAATATTCTCTAATGAAAGAATCAAAGCATCTTGAAACACATCACCTGTCACAATCGCTTCATGATTTTTCTCTTGTTGTGCATCTCCTTCTTTTCCCTTCTGAGACTTACAGTCTTTTTGCAGGTGTCCTTTCTTCCTACATTTTCAGCACACTATCCCCGATATGGACTTGGATCTGCCTTTTCTTGACATATTTTGATTTCCTGGGCTCTTTCCTCTTTCCATTTTTCTTCCTTTAGTCTCTTCAGTCAAAGCATTACTTGATGTCTCACCAAATCTTTTCCGTCACATTTCCTCGCTAAGGATAACACCAATGACGTCATCAAACTTTAAAGTACTAGATCCAGAGACATAATTACTAAATTCCACAACTAAACCATTCCAACTTTCTAGCAATGAGCACAGAAATATTAAAAAAAAAAAAAAAAAAAAAACGTAATTTCATCATCAAAATTTATTTTTGGGTCCTTCATTTTGAAACCCAAGTTTTGATAGATTTGGAGGTTGACCACATTTTTCCCAAAGATGATCATTGGGAAGTCAAGGAGGAGACAACTAGAGAAGAAGAATGGATCCACCAAAGACTAGCAATTGCAGAAGGATAGCCAAAGAAATATGGAATTAGGCAACCACACCTGAGCTGAAAGGAACGCTGACTGCCAAGGAAGCAGATGCAATGGAGCAACACAAGTAGCCGAAAGAGAATATGAGGGAGAAGTAGCATTTCAAGAGAGCGTAGGGTTTAAGAAGGTTGAGGGGAAAGCTGAGAATAAAGAGAGACAAAAAGGATACTGAAATGTTGTTGCAAATCCGTTTGAGCCTACTCTATTCCTTATTATCTTGTTTATTTATTTCTCTATCATGTTAGTCTTCCTATTATGTCTATAAGGCCTTCAAGCCAGATGAAATGTGGTACTGTTGTGGGAATTAATAGAAGAAGAGATTATATGGATACATGAGTACCTTTATTCATGGTTTTATGTGGTTTTTAAAAAAATTTAATATGCATGTACCTTAATGATATTCCTTCTCTTTGTGCGCTTGATCTATTATGATTGGGTTTCTAACTGTTATTGTTCGGGGTTTATTGGGCATCGATAACCTCCAAGTGGATCATTTTGATACTGAATTATATCCCCTTGACTAACTAAGTTCGTGACATCCCTCAGGTGAGATGCCTTATTCATCCCGAATAAGATGAAAATTTTGGTGTTGTGCTAGACTAAGACATAGCCTTTCTTGGCCCCTGTGCCTGAACCCAAGGTCTCAACCCATCCATTCTTTTTCCTCCAACAAATGGTTCCATTTATATGACCTGGAAAATTATAAAGGAGTTTGGAATATGGTGTTGAGGATCTTTAATAAGGAGCTACAAGTTTGGTGGCATGAACAAGTAGAATGATTTTCATCTTAACAACCTTAACTCCACTAATGAAATGTGAAGCAGCTAAAGGAAGAAGACTTGTACACAGAACCTGCAAGTGATCAATACAAGATCTTCTAGTGCAAGTTCCTAAAGGAGCTCTATAATTGGTTATGGAGATTAAAAATAAGAGGAAAGACCAACAGATAAAACTAATCTCGTCATACCTAGACTTAAGCAGATCTTCTTGAGATACATCAGCTTGACACAAATCTTATGCGAGCTGTAGATTTCTAGGTGTAGACCTGTTAGAAGGATACATTATTGAGTTTGTTGTGGAGGGTCATTAGTCCTTCTATAAGGCTGAGGTCATGTTTAATTCATGGCTACGAGGAAGACTGCTAAGGGAAATTTCATGTGGGTTAAGGTCCTGATGGTGGAAGAAAACTTGTTGGTGTTCTAGAACCAACCCATGGCAACTTAAAATCCCAGTACTGGGGAAAGGACCTAAGGGGAGGGATTCTACTTGACTCATAGCGATGGAAATATTGAGGAAATGGATGTGGATGACTTCTGGAGGACCAGAGGTTTCTGGGAACAAAAGAGATCACGAATAGATGAAGAATGGCGAGATAGAGCTCTACAAGATATTGATAGAATATGAAGAGAACTACACCAAGCAGGAGTTGTTTTGTGTGGTCCAGAGGAACTAGAAAGAGAAAGAAGTCAATTGAATTTGTGGAGTAGTAGGGATAGGGGTAGAGTGAAGAATGGCCCAATAGGGGAGGCAAATAAAACTATAGTGATGTAGGAACAGAGGAGTAGTAGAGACTCCAGCCCACCAGCAGAGATGGGAATGTCAGACGGAACAGGCTTCACAGGCCTTGAGGGAGGCCTCAATTCTGAGATGAACTTCACCATGAGAATATTATTTTCTAAGAATGATGTTTCCCCCATAAGTAGTGATTCATGATCCAAGATCTTTTGCTTATAGATGTATTAAATAATCACATGTAGAAATTGCAGCTTAACCATAGAAATTTAATGTGCACATGAGAGAAGAAGAAGAAACACATAAATCATGAGAAGAAGACAAGAAGCTTGATAACAGAGTTCATCCGACTTGGACCAGGTCTCCGAGCCCTGCTTGATCAGCGGGGAGGCCTTCATTCATTAAATGGCATGAGAAAGAAGAATACAATCATCAGTTATAAAAAGGAGTCTTATACCTCCATTCAAGAAAATGGCTGATAAATGGAGAGCTTTGTTGTAGAAAATAGCATCACCATTGGATTCCTATCACTAAGAAGTACAAAATTGATATAAAACTTGCCCAATTCTGACTCTGGACCAAAAATGACCCTTGGAAATTGTGCTCAAGCAAGGTTCCACTCTTTGTTCCTAGCCGCTCAGGGTCCCACCATCTATGTATGTGGAGTGAGGTGGCAGAGCAATGGGGTTGGTAGCTCACGCCCCCACCATAACCATGTTTCTAATGTCGTGTGGAGGATCCTAGGGTGGCGGGGTCATGGCCGCCCACCCCAACATATAATATGTTGGTTATGTTTGTTGGGAAGGCTAGCGGGGTGGTGGCCTATCAGCCCCTTTTTTATATTATTTTTTTTCGATTTTGCATAACCAATGGGATTTTTCCCAAAAGTTTAATTTTGAACCGAAGGAGACAAATTAACCGGGCCACAAATTCGCTCGGGATCTGGCCCAAGTTGTTCAGAATTTGGTGGTCAGGTTTGGTCAAAATTGTGTCTCCTTTAACCCTGCCACATGGGTAAGTTAACCCTCAACTTTGACTGCTTCTATCTTCTTCATCCAGACTTGGATTGAAGTGTCCTTCACACCATTATAATTAGGGTGATGAGCACTTTGATCTGATGTCAAGTTCATTGCCTTACCACCATTTTGAATTTTAAGCTTTTCCCATGCCACTGTGTTTGAAGATCCACCTAAATCAATACTCCCCGCTGAGGAGAGTTTGGTCCTCCAAAAGCATTTACACTTAGCACACTGATTCAATCCACACTTTCAATCACTTGCACGTGAAACTAGTACATTCTTGCAATCATGTACACCACACATGACTCAACAATCCCTCCTTGCCAAGATTTCATAGCACACAATCATTGGCCAAGGATTACATAAAAATTAATTAATGCCTCAAATACTAATAAGGGAAGGCCACAATATCATCGTTGCGTACTGAAGTGATGGGAAACACACCATCATTTTTACATTTACTTGCAATGTATGATTTACAATGGTGACCATAACAAGCTACTACCCCTAAAAAAACCAACTTAATAAAGCAGACCACTATGAATGGGGTGGATTCGTTTGTTGAACATGTTCACCTTTCGTCTCCTCTAGTGATGTTTCTGGAGCATGGAGCATCAGACACATGGTTTGTGGGTGTCCCTCTTTGTTGCAATAACTACAATGATTCTTTCTCCTCCAAACTTTCGGGGCTACCTTGGGGCGCTTTCCCCTAGTGTTCCTTCGATAAGTGTTCATGGAGCCCTCACTATCACTGGATTGTGAGGAAGGAATTTCATCTTCTGTCATTGGATTGTTACCAGTTGTATTGGAGCTTTCCCCCATTTCCTTTCTAGTGTATCCGAGTCCTACATGATGCGAAAACTCCTTGACTTCGATGGGGTTTATGATGCCTTGGCCTTGGATGCCGAGGCCCTTTCCTTGATACCCCATTTTCTTCAATAGTTTGGATGCAATTCTTGTAGTATGTTTTTCAAAAGCAACAAATTCATCATCATGAAAATCATATGAAATCGGAGAATCGATTTTTGCCTCCAGATAGCTATGTTGCAGTTTTTCCAAGGCCTCATCCTTGGCTTGCAACTGGTGTAGTAACCTTTGTTTTTCTTCCCTTGCCTCTTGTAGAAGCCTCCTTAGCTCAGCATTCTCTACTTGGATGTGGTTGTTGATCTCCTCAAGTTCTTGGAGTCCTGCTACAGGGAGTGCCCTTTTCGTTATGTCGATTGAAATCCTTGATTCATTACCGGAATCAGACCCCAAATCTATGGATCCTCCTATCACAATCCCAAGGGCTACGAACTTCATCTCATCGTCGGAATCAGACCCCAAGTCAATGGGCCTACCTCATGTAAATCCTATAGCTGTGACTTTCTCATCTTCCTCTGACTCAAAATCTTGGCTTTGTTGTATGGTGGCGACGACCTTCTACTTCCCCTTTCTATCATTCCTCTCAGGTCTCAGCTCAGGGTGCAGCTTCCATCAATTCTCTTCGGCATGCCCCTCTTTCTCACAATGTGTACAAGAGGGATTTGCTCCCCTTCTCTTGGCTGTCGCGGTTCTCTTGGAGTGGTCATCTTGTCCATGTGTTCCCCTGTTTTCTAGATGAATGGCCTTTACACTGGCCGAGTCAATGGTAGTAGGTTCAAACAATAATAAGGAATGTCTAATGTAACTATGTAATGATCCAATATACTTAGTTACTCCTTTAGGTGAATTAAGTGCAATACTCAAATTAAGTGCTTGTTTCCTAAACTCTGTAAAACCCTGAACATCCTGACCTTTGCCTTGCCTTAAATACTGCCAATTCATTAAGGCTTTTTTCTTGTAACCCAAGGGATAAAATTTTTCTTTTAATGCAGAAATGAAAATAGGCCATAAGGAAGATTACCCACACTCTTACTGCTTCACAATTTTCTCTCCCACCAGACGAGAGTGGTGCCACTCAGCTGAAGAGAGGCCAACTGGATCTTTGCCTCATCCTCTATGATCTGCCAAATCCTGCAATAGATCTCAAATTTCATATACAAATTAACATAAACAAATGACTAAAAAAAAACATATAACAAACATGAACATCACCAAAAATAGTATCATAGCAGCACATGATGAAGCAGTTCACCCCTCTTGGGCTACATCTCCTTGGTCTAGCTTCCAATGGCTTGGCCCTCTCTATTGTGCTCAAAAGTGTGAATACATTAGTTTACAATGCTCAAAAAGCTCTGAAACTTGTTCCAATGGCTCAAGAATGCCCAAAAATGTCTGTGTGGCTTCTTTATGCTTCTGATTTGGTCAAAAACCAAAGATTTATGACTTCCCCAAGTCTTTCTATTATTCGCTCTACAAACTCCCCAAATTCCAGCATCGTCCTACTATTTCGCCTAGATTTCCGCTAACCAAGCTCCATTTCCACCAATTTTAGGGAAAAATTATCGGACACTTTAAATGTCCTCTAATACCTATAATCCAAAATTTGTGGCCATATGGGGGCCACAGGCCTAGGGATAAGGCCAACGGCCCGCCCCCGCCAGCCAAGCCCCCGCACCGCTCTGTTGGTGGTCACATTGTGGCGCATACCTAAGGGCTAGTCCCCATGGGCTGGCACTTTCCCCTAAATGGTGTGCCCATACAATTTAAATATATGTCACAGACATAGTTTATTAAGAACTATTGCAATGGCGTGTTGTTATTTGTCTTGGCTTATTGCTTGGTGGTCGTGGGTTCGACACCTGCTACTACTGCCTAGACCTTGACCCAAAATTTTGGTGGCCCCCAAGCTGCCACGTGGGGGGCTCTATCTGAGCCATGTGTTAGCCGGTGGTTGGCCACCAACCAAGCAATCAAAAATAAAATATAATAAATAACGTTAAAAAAATTATAACTTCATGGTATTCACCTATGGTATTGACCTGTGGTATTCATGTGGAATATACCTTATTTAAATAGGTAAATTAAATCAACTTAGATCCATCTTAACTTTGGATCTACCAAGCGTCGAGAGGGATCAAATGTTTTGAGATGTTGATCCCTCTCAACGCATGGTAGATCCAAAGTTAAGATGCATATAGGCAGGTTTATTTTTTAAATAATAAATTATATTTTCTTATATAAACCAAAATACTTTATAACATAAAACATTGAAAATAAAAACATTATTACATCCCATTCACAAACATTATAAATATGTGTGTGTGTGTGTGTGTGTGTGTGTGTGTTCATTAAATTATATTATATTAAGAAACAATTACTAGAAATTGATTGAATATAATTAAAATGTGTATTAAGTAATTAATGTGAGGTTTCAAAACTTGCTTCATATTATAGTTTAACCGAGGAAGATATTTCTTAAGTCTTAAGGAACCGATGTGGTTTATATCAAAGATGAAATCCTTGGTGATAATAGAATATTAAATAACTTGCAAAATTGTTTTAAAGCTCCCCCTCCCCCGTATCTCTCACATGAAAATTATTGAAGTTCGTTGAATCTCAAAATTAGATATGGCTGGTGGGAATAACATTGGCTGAAGCCATAATTTCAGTAGGAGAAGATATTATTTAAGGGAGAATGTAGCGGCTTGGAAGTGGAATGCCTTCATCTCTAGCTTGAAGCAATATCTTTGTGTGATGGTGGATTTGGGTGGTTAGTCTCAAGATGCAAAGCATGGTCTGCTGGCTCGGTTGCTTGATTTAGAAGCATTGTTGATAACTCTTCAACACGGGGATGAGCTTGAGGAAGATGTGATAAATACGACTTGGCTCCTCATGGATGTCAGACTCGCACTTCTTCGCAATCAAGTGGAACAATTTCAAAGGGGGGTTGGAATCAAACTGTCAGTGTTCACTTCCCAGGTATCAAACCTGGAAGAAAAATCCATAAGGATTGACTTGTCTAATGAGGAAGAAAAATAGAGCAGTGATGAACCTGAAAAGAAAAAATCTCAAAGCGAAGAAGAGGTTGGACCATTTAGACAAGTATAAACTTTTGTCATGGCATGTTTATTTGTTCCACCCCTTAATCTAATTAATTTTGATGTTATGTAGATTTACAATGTTATTGGGAGTCTTTTTTCGGGTTGACAATAGACATGTGTTCAAAATAGGAGGCAAGAGTTGTCACAAGAGTATAATTTCAATGTATTGGTTTGCAAGTAATAGTGAATTTCTAGAACATGAAGACTTTTGTAAGGGTATTGACCTAAAAACCAATTTTTTTATATAATAAAATCAATGTTTGTTCCTTTAAAAAAAACAAAGGGAGATATTTCTACATTCTTGTTGCATACTTCTCCTTCCATATTTCAAAGACATTTTCCTCAATATTCAAGTAGAGATGAATCTGGTCATGTTTCTAGATGTAACTTAGGAAATTGAATGAACTATATTAACATAAAACAAGCTAGAATATCTTAAATTAATTGATGGATAGTTTGACTACATGTTAATCAAAGTAAAAAAGGATACATTGTGTTACAAATAACCTTATGAAATTCAATCTCCATCTTTGAAAAAAACTTTCCTAAATCACTTATACTATTGAAAGTTTATTTTAAATAGAGATGAATTTGGCCATTTATCTAAATGTAATACAAGAAATTAAGTGTATCCAATTGACATAAAATAAGTTAGAATATTTTGAATTAATTGATGCAAATCACTATTTCTATTTGGATATGTATGTTGATGCAATTTGATCAAGCATGTTTGTTAGAGTGAAAAGGATATAATGTACATTGCATATAGCTTTATGCAATTCAACCAAAAAATATTTGGAAAAGACATTATAAAAATATTGTTTTTGACTTTTTTATATAAGTATTAAATCATACTTTGTAAAACTTTACCAAATGAAATAGTATTTTTCTTCCTATTATATTATAATATATATTATTGTGCTAAGAGGTACTTTATAGTTCAATATGGCAACAATGTTGTAAAACATTATGTAATGATATGTTATGTTGACTCAATCAAATTATTCAAAATAAAATTACTAAAATTAAAATTAAAAAATAATAATTAATACTTGATATAGTTAGACATCGCCTCAACAGATGGATAAGTAGTGTCCCTTCATATAACCATATGAAACATATAAATAACCGAGCATGTTCTTCAATCTACAAGCGTGTTCTCCAATCCATCTCATATCTACGAGCATCCAAGGTCAACACTTGAACTTTTTGGTTGAGTATTTTGGTCATGTCTAGCTACAAGCATTATTTTATAGTGGAAATGGTAATTACGGATACAACAAAAGTTTTGTTCCGATCTTGAATCTTCCACACAAAATTTTTATATACACAATGTGTGTATCATTTCTCAAACCTTTGGGCGCCTCAATTTTCAAATCCAAGTCTACAAATTAGACCCAAAATTACTCTTTATTGAATCAAGGCATAGTAAAACCTTAATATAATAAATCCAACGAATGGAGCAGCACAATAGAACAAGCACTGCAAGGTCTTCAGAGAAGAGATAGTGCGTGTTATTTACCGATGGAAAAACTAGCCATTGCATGTCTCCTTTATCTCCCAGGAACAATACCATTAAAGGGAATCACATAGCAATTGAGCTACAAAGGTATTAGGGTTTTGTTCAATTTTGAACCAAAATTTGTGCAATTTGTTGGGGTTTATGAGATTTTGCTACCCGATTTTAGGGGCGTTCCAAATTTATTATTGGTTTTAATTTTATGCTCAACAAAGCATATTTGATCTTCTATATATCAAACTGACATTTATTAACTAAGTTAACATGCCCATTGTCACAAAAAATAGTAATACTATTAATAATTTACTATTACTATTAATATTAATACTACTATCCTAGATCCGTCTTAAATCTAGATCTATTAAGCATCGAGAGGGATGAAATTTCTCGAAGTGAAAACTTTGTTTTTGAGTGAAAAACTTTAGAAAAGGTTTGCACCTCAGGAGATTGGATCCCTCTCGACGCTTCATTTTACATTAAAGGAAATTATGATTGGTGCCATTTCTCTTGACTACAATTTTAGGCTTGATGTTAATTTGATAATTCCTATGGCATACTTTTAACCTGACAGAATTTTCTAAAGGCCCAGTCGTAGATGCGACAACTCTTCCACGTGTACCTTGCAAATGATTTTATGGAAATAATTTGGTGATGGAGATTTTAGGATTAATATTGGACCATTGATTTGGGTAGGGGAAGTTACGAATGTACCCTTCCCCCTCACACTGTCTTTGTTCATTTGATCCCTAACTCACTGGAAAGCGTAGCACTATAAATCAACCCATAGGGTTTGTCCAACACTTACAGGAGAATGGGGGAATTTTTTTCCTATAGGGCTTTATTTTGTTGATCCATGGTGAGTAATGGAATACTCAACATTAGTTGTGGGTAAATACGCCTAAAATTTGAACTCATCTGAATTGAAATTTGCATATTATTTCTGAGAGTGATTTTTAATGTTCCTTTCCTTAATTTTCTTTGTAATGTTTACAAAGGCCTGGCCTTCTCTCGAGTCTGCACATGTGTTACACTTCATTTTTTCACCATGACAAATTATCATCAAATTGGATCTCTCGCCATCCATCCAAGTGTCATGAATCACTCCTTTTCAAGTCAACAACTTACATACCTTGAATAAAGTGTAAATTCTGGGAAAAATGGCCCATAAACCCACTTTTAGTCTCCTTCACATTTTCCTAGTCAGTTTCTGCACATATGCAGATGTGCGCTTTACCTGCCACTAAAAAGTGCGCAGATGACTCGATAAAAAGTAAAAATAAAAAGTGAGATATAGAAGCATTGTTGGAAAAATAATTCCCAACAGACAGCCTCAAAATCATATTTATTCAAGCCTAACCTCATTTTTGATGGAGCTAATCCACATTCTTCAAGGAGCCCTCATCCCTCTTTTAGTGTATTGCATCCTTGGACTAAGGATCTCAAACTAGTTCCTTTTGGCCTATTAATCAAGCCATAGGTGGGGGATTTGAGAGAGGCTTTTGAGAGTAAGTTTATGCTGGAGAAATTAGGTTGGAGAGCTTATCGTTATTGGAGAGGATTCAAATCAATGGGAGGAGCTTCAAAACATCAAGGCACAAGTTTCTAAAATTAATACAATCAAGTGTTTCTTATCACTGCATTGTTTAATGTATTGATTGATGAATTTCATGGATTGTTTATGTTATTTCTATTTGTTCACTGGAATCATTTATGTTACATATGCCTTTAATCCTTTGTTGTTTCCATGTGTATGGGTCTAGATTCAAACAAGGGAAAGATGCACTAAAGCAGAAAGGGGGATCTTCATCAAGCATGTCGTAATAAGGTATGAATTTCTTTTTCTCACCTTGTTAGTTTATGATTCAAGAAAATATAAATTCGAGGAAGGAATTAGCTTGATTGTTTGCTTGTTACTAGGTTTTGTTGGAAACCTAGGGAATTTTCTTGTGTCTGCACTTGCGATTAGTCCTCATAAAAAATTGGCAACTCCACTAGGAAATCTCTTGTTCTCTTCCATCTCCTTGTTTTTTATTCTAGAACCTTTTTGATAGCTTTATTTGAGACTTGAGAAGTTAATGATCTTTCATATTTTGTTATTTGTTTGGATAACTTTTTTATTTTTTCTTTAAGTTTCTCAACCTGCGTAGTTCCTATTCAGAAACGGAGCATAGGTCTGCGTAGATTTAGCACCAGTGCATATATGCATTGTATATACTGTTTGCCTGCGCATACTCTGATTTTTTGAAAAAATGGCTTTTCCCCTCATTAAAGTTTGAATTTTTATTTTATAAGGTATCATTACACTTGCTTATGCCTCCAGTCAGTATCTGTATGTTTGATTGGATGTTGTGAAGGAGTTTTCTTGATATTTTTTCGTTTTCAAGGATTAAAAGTTAGGGTTTCTAAAGAATTAGTGTTTTAATGAGATGTGCTTCTTGTGTTGCATTGAAAATAAAAGTAATTTTTATTCCAATACTAAAGTTTAATCAAAATTACACTTTAAGCGTTGATTTCATAGCATTCATTCAAGCATTTTCATTTTAATGATTTCATTGGGTGCTTTGAATTTGATTTCCTTTGGTCATTTCTCAAAGGTTTGTCTTAGTTTCTTAACAATTTTTGCATGTTTTTGCTTTCATTTTTGCAAAAAAAAATATGCCTCAGTCGTCGGGGCCAGGGGTGAATTATGTCTAACTGTCAATAACCTTCGAGTGTCATTATTTTTTATCTTTGGAATTTTCACCTGATTTCCTTTACTTACACTTGATTGGTTATTTAGTTGTATTAGTGAAGAGAAATATCATTGTTGTTCTTTTGCTGATTTGGAATCATCTTGTGTTTGTTTTGAATAATTATCTTGCATATATTACATTTGCATGTTTAGAATTCTCATTTCATGAATGAAAAATGTGCATATATTACATTCGCATAGTGTTCGCAGAAATTGTGCATAGATTACATTTTCATAGTGTTCATGGAAATTGTGCATAGATTACATTTGCATAGTTTTCAAGCAAATTGTGCATAGATTGCATTGTGTGGTTTGCAACCTAGAGCTTTGAATTGCATATAAAAATTAGAAGTGGTACATTCTAGAGTTAATATTTTAAAGAAGAACCTCTTTACTTACTCTAGTTAGAATTCATCGAAATGAAGAGATTGCAAATTTTATATTTGATATATTGTAGTTTTGATTAAAGTCATAATACCATCAATTTCACGTCCATTTACCCTTTGAGTAAATAAGAACTTAATAACACAACGTTAATACAATTCATCTAGAATTTTTATTATTTTTAGGGTTCTTTCCACCAACAATAGATTAAGTTGTAGGGATTTGGAATAGGGAAGTGAGTAAACTTTCCAAAGCTATAGACAAACATTAGAATCTTGCGATAGGGAGATCAATCTAGTTATTACAATTTTGCTCTAGGAAGTTCCCCTTACAAAGGAGTAAAGCACAAGATCATATCAGACCTGGTGAAGTGATCATACCCACTTCATTGGCTATGGTACAATGATTTACACATATTACAAATGGTCGAAAGGTACTTGGGGTCACTTGAAATTAAACCTCCAATTAACCGTGTTGAGGATCTTTCAAGGGGATTGAGCTTTGCTACTCTGCCCTTATGTGTACGTATGATCTATGACAATTTCCCCGAGTTGAATTGTTGTAGTTGGTAACCTTAGAGACCATAATATTAGGGATATTACCCGAGGTGACGATAGAGGGAAGGTCATGTTGTACCTGGAACATGCGTTGACTAGACTCATTTGGACTTTATGAAGGGTAATCTTCACTCGAAATGGCATAAGTGAAGTTACTTGCACCAGATTGTTTCATTAAGTAGGTTGTCAGAGTAAATGGTTCCATCCACTCTATCATTATTCACTTTTCACTTTGATCTCTATGACATTGGATTTCATTACCAACTAGCTATTTCACCGTTAAAAGTCTGTTTGCATGGTTTGACTCTTTAGATTTACTAGCGTGTGTTATATGTTTTATTTTCAAGACCATAGGTGTGGGTTGTGAATATTATTTAATTTTAATAATAAAAACTTATTTGGATTCAATCTAATTGCTACAAATTTGGAATTTACTGACCAGGGAATCCCCATTAACGAGAATTCTAGTCTTTTTCCAAATATTGGAAATGTCGGTCCTCCTTATATAGCCACATTTTCACTTCTCGAATTCACGATAGGTTTACCTGTATGGCTGTTCTCAAATTCTTAAATTCCAAATACTCAAATTGTACTATCTCAACCAATTTTTTCACCTCAACCAAGTTCACCATCTCAACATATCCAACCTATTGTTGACCCTTTACCTTCTTCATCTAACATGTCCTCCTTCCTTTCTTCCTCCTCACTTTGTAAAAGCCTTGATGCTAGTAACCAGGTGTCTAACAAGAAGAAGAAAGGGAAGGAGAATATGAATCAAGATAAGAAAGTATTCAACCAACCAGCCATGGCTATAAGTATTGGTAATGTTGAGGAAACTTTTAAAAAGAATCATAAGCCAAAATACCCTTTCAATATTTGTAAGGGTGACCACTTCCTTATCAATTTTCTTGGTATTCCTAAGGTCTTGGAAGTATGGTCAAATAATTATCATCAACTTATTGTTGATTCATCAAACAATGATTCTTAGATTCCAGTGAAAAAGGCTAAAGTTAGGTTTCCTTGTAGGTTATGAAAAGGGACTCATCATAGTCACCTTTTCCCTCACATGGATGAAGCCTCAAAATTGTTACAAAAACTTCCAACTAATTACCGCAAACTTTCTCCCCACCTACCATCAGTTGATGAAGTGATTGATCTATATCCAAGTACAGTCAATCCCACTCTTCCATTGGAGAGTGAAACATGTATCACTCAATTTGATGGACCATTTTTTGATCAAGTGGTTGAATCGATTCCATCTTCAGTTGATCCCACTCTCCCTTTAGAGAGTGAATTTCATACCACTTAGGTTCTTCATGTTACCTTAGATTCTTCTACACACGGGTACATTTCATTTATTTCTTTTGAACCCCATCTAAGTAATGAGGTTATTTCTTTTTATTAGAGTAGATTAACAGAGCCTCGTCTTCCTTCTTCCAACCCTTTCCAAATCATTGTGAAGGCTTATGGTAATGCATCACACAAATGTAGTTGAAGGTGCTTCTATCATAATTTTATCCTCGACCACCTAGAAAACTTTGGGTTCGCCTTAGCTTGTGCCTATTACACAAAATATGTTAGCTTTTAACAGAACCATTAGTGAACCTTTAGGGATCCTTCCAAGTTACCTATTACCTTGTACGGTAAGACTATTTATATCGACCTTATGGTAGTTTAAGGTCCCTTGGATTTCAATTTTCTCCTTGGGCGAGATTATGTCTATGCCATGAAATTTTTCGTATCGACTCTTTTGTATGATGTATTTCCCTCACAATGGAAACATTGTGATAGTTGACCATCTTTAATTCGTTGATTTTGATTTAACTACCAATCATCTGACACCCCTGAATGTTCCTTATATGGAAGTGGTGCCTACCCCACCATAGGTTAATTATGTGGCAACCTGTCCCATGTTTTCAGTTACCAATGCAAGTGAGCCTCTTACTATCTACTTGACTTCTTTTGACTTAGGTCAAGTAACTGACATGGTCCCCTATTGATCCCCTTGAAATGTGTTCCTTCCAGAGAACTATTCTTCCATCTGATGAAGACCTTTTAGAAGCCATGATCAAGGGGTGTCCCTTGACATGTATTTCTTCATTTGGAAGCCATGACTCATACCATATGAGGATGGTTCCTTTCATGGGCCAACCTCATTAAAATATGAAACATGTTATATGGAGTATAGTTCTTTTCCTGTTTTAAGCTCATTAAAAAATGAAACAACACCCTCGAGGATAGTTATTTTACTATGTCAACCTCGTTTAAAAAATGAAATAGGTCTCATGACAATAGTTCTTTTACTGTGTCAACCTCATTAAAAATGAAATAGATAACTATGAGGATACTTCTTTTACTGTGTCAACCTCATTAAAAAATGAAACATGTCATTATGAGGATGGCTCTTTTACAGTGTCAACCTCGTTAAAAAATGAAACAAATCCTCCCCTATTTGAGTTGATTCTTTAACTAGATCTCGTAAATTTTAAGTCGAGTCTTTCATATGATCTCATAAATAAGCCTTCATTACATCCACCCATTAGTAACTTGTAGGCTACTTAGGTGAATGAAATTAATTTTGGGGGGCATGTGCCCTTGCAGTCATTATGTTGGGGGCTTGAAAACTTATTTCAAGCACAATTTTCTTTGTTTCAAGCTTGTGTAAAATGTTGAAAATAATACTGAGAGGGGGGGTGAATCAGTATTAGCAAGTCAATAATTTTTCATTTCCATAATCAGATTCATATACAATACTTCAGTTAATGAAACTTGCGTGTATACGCAACTGTGTTTAAGGCAACTAGCACATATCCTGCAGACTTAAGATTCTGTTAATTCTTCATATGTTGATCTTTGCATCAGAACCATATAAATAGTAACTAGGTGTAGTAAAAACAGAATAGGCAATCACACACAAGAACACAAGATATAAGGTGGAAACCCAATGTGGGTGAAAACCACCTGCTGAAATCGTCTCTATGTTCTTTTTAATAAGAAACTTATTTTTACAATTTTTGTACCGGTGAAATCTTATACCAATACGTAGGCTTCTACCCGCAGAAGGCTACAACCTTCTCTCATTCTTCAGCTTCTCCTCGAAGGGAGCTACAACCCTCTAGCTCTTGTACTAGCTGATATGATTACTAGTATGTAGGTACCGACCTACAGAAGGCTACAACCTTCTCTTTTCTTCCAAGGACCACGTTTCATAAATTTTCAGACTGGATCCATCAATAACATCATTCAAGCATCAAATACATATACATCAATCAATCTCCTTTTCACCAACCACAATTAAATCAATCAACCACTTTTCAGAATGCTGTAACCAGAATACAGTAACCAAAACCCAAGCCAGAACCCAGAATACTACAATAGCAAACAAAAGTAGCTAAAATATATTTTGTGAGATATACACTACTTCCTTTTGTTGAACCCGCATGTGTACGCACTTTTCTCAAGGAAAACCTCCGTATAGATCTGCAAATCAAATTTAAGATGTATATGCTATTTTGATATGCCGAACCAGCGTGTATACGCGCATTTTCTAAAGTGAACCTACGTACAGATTTGTAAATGATTATTTAAACTCTACAACAATTTCAGACTTTAGTTATACCCAGATCATCATATTTACAAACTACAACATGCGCTAGTTATACAGATAAATGATAAAAACCACATAAAGCTACTTCACTTCAAGCCTTAATATCTTGACCCATCACTAGATATTATCCTTCATCAAGCGCTAAGGTTCATCCTTGGTTCAAATCCAGCTATGCACCACAACCCAATAGCCTGTATATTAGATCTTTCTCTTTATCAGATATTCAATTCATCAATGCCTTTGCCTAATGATCTTCTCCTCCTTTTATAGTCTTAGGCCTTACTCAATACCATGGACCAAAACCACTTAGAACCAATACCTTGGACCAAATACCTAGGGTCAACAATTCGTACAGGATATCTTGGACCAATACCATGGATCAAAATACCATGGGCCAAATACCACGGACCAAAACTAAGTTTTCCAACATGTACGTGCCTTTCCTTCCGTGAAAGTGCATGTGTACGCTATATGCACCTTTTGGTCTACGAACCCACGTGTACACATGACTTGGTCAATGGAGAACTTGCATATACCTCTCTTTCTTCATTCTATGAGTCTAAACTATGATCTATCATCTGAGTGAGTTGCCATCAAGGACAACACCTATGTCATAGTGCCAAATCTGAGTCATAATGCCAACATAAAAATAAAGAGACTTTCAAGCATATTTTTTCTTTGTTTCAAGCCTGTATAAAAATGAAACCTATCTCAAGTTCATTTCGGTTATTATTTTCAAGACTTGTTAAACTCATGAAAATCCTAAGCTTCTTTTGATATATTTTCATGCTCGTAAAATGCACATGAAAATTTTGTGCTCTTTCCATATTTTCCTGCTCGTTAATTGAATTGAAAGTTGGTAATACAAGTACATTTTTATCACTTTTCAAACTTTTTAAATCTTACAAAAGAGTGAAACCCTAGAGTTCCTTTTACGCCCTTTTCAAACTCCTTGAAAATGAAAATATCGTCGAGTCCTTGATTGTTTGAACTCGTAAAAGTAAATGAACAACTGTCTATTCAGTATAATTTTACCCCTTTTACAGACTAAACCAAACTATTTACGAAAAAGATATATATTGACTAATCATGGTCAATAGAGTTCTCTCTTGCATTATTTTACCCTCTTTTGGGCTTGAGGGATTCAATTTTACAAAAAAGGACATCGTCGAGTTTACTTATGTTTTTCTCCTGTCTCGCTAAAACTAAAAAACACGAGCTTCACTTTCTCTGAGCTCGTTAAAATTTATGTTGAAAGAACTGAACAACTTTTCTTTTCGTGTCTTTTCAAACTCTTTAAATATGAAAACAACATCAAGTGACCCCTTCATCGGGCTTGTTAAACTTAAACAGTGTAGGACTTGTCAATCATGACGAGATTGAACCTCCCCTTCCTAGGATCCGTTAAAAATAATTTGAAGGACTCATACAAAGGATGATCTTACAGGACAAGCATATGTTATCCTCCTCGAGCTTGCAAAAAATAAAGAGGTACTTGCTGGTAATGGTGGGGAAAATTGAGAAGAAAAGTTCGTTTTTCGTATTTCAAGCAGTATGTCGCTCTTGAGCATGAAATTCCATCACATATATGTTCTATTTGGGGAATCCATTTGTCTCATAGTTAACCAAACCCCATTGAAAGTTACAGCTAGTTTTGGGCATTATCGTTGAGTCAAATGTTTCCAAGTCATTTTTCCGTGTCACCAAATATGTTCAAGAGAAGTTTAAACCTTAGTTCAAATTACTTTCCAATTTTTAGCCTTCAATCGCATCACCCATCCCTCAGTCATTCCTTGCAAACTATTCTTCAAAACCTTACATTGAATTTCGTGTCATAGGTCCTCCTGCAACGGGTAACTTCCTATTAACTTCAATTCATTATTTAAGAAGTTGTTCTAGAAACCCTTTTCAGTACCTTAGAGTCTACATGCCTTAATGGTAGGCTTCTCACCTTTGATGATAGGTTCTCATTATTGGCCTTCGATCGAATGCTTTTATGAGTTTTCGACTTCATATCATCTTTTCACACTCTATAGATTGTACTGAAAGTACCTTGAGGACCATTGACATTAATGGTGGTTTCTCTCACACTTGTTAATGGTTCACATCATTGACCAATAATCAAGTGGTTTATGCCATGTTCGACTTCAAGACATCTACTTGTATGGTTAGATTCGTACTAAGGATCAAGAGATGGAGATCAAGACCCTGGATCTAGTTTCATATATCCAGGCTGTGAGGAGTTTTGCATGCATGATTATACAGAGAGCTTTATGTTTGATGGATGAATCCATCCTATGTCTACTTTGACATTATGTATTTCACTACAGATTCACCAAGTTATCTTTACTCTGAGTATGGGAATGCCCAACTCAGTGATGATTATTATATTGCATTGTAATCCTTGATTGATTTTTGTAGGTTTCCAACCATGATCTCTAGTCCAATCCTTGATATGATAAAGTACTTGAGTCCTCAAACTTTTCTGACTTTACACTTTAGGGGGAAATCTATTACACTTCATTTTGTCACCATGACAAATGATCATCAAATTGGATCTCTCACCATCCATCCAAGTGTCATGGAGACTCCTTTGCAAGTAAAAAATTTATATACCTTGAATAAAGTGTAAATTCCCTATTATCCCCTTGACATGTGTTCCTTCCAGAGAACTATTCTTCCATCTGATGAAGACCTTTTAGAAGCCATGATCAAGGGGTGTCCCTTGACATGTATTTCTTCCATTTGGAAGCCATGACTCATACCCTATGAGGATGGTTCTTTTCATGTGCCAACCTCATTAAAAAACGAAACATGTTATATGGAGTATAGTTCTTTTCCTGTTTTAAGCTCGTTAAAAAATGAAACAACACCCTCGAGGATAGTTATTTTACTATGTCAACCTTGTTTAAAAAATGAAATAGGTCTCATGACAATAGTTCTTTTATTGTGTCAACCTCATTAAAAATGAAATAGATACCTATGAGGATACTTCTTTTATTGTGTCAACCTCATTAAAAAATGAAACATGTCATTATGAGGATGGCTCTTTTACTGTGTCAACCTCGTTAAAAAATGAAACAAAGTTACATGAGAATAATTACTTTCCTTTGTCATGCTCGTTGAAAAATGAAACAAATCCTCCCCTATTTGAGTTGAGTCTTTAACTAGATCTCGTAAATTTTAAGTCGAGTCTTTCATATGATCTCATAAATAAGCCTTCATTACATCCACCCATTAGTAACTTGTAGGCTACTTAGGTGAATGATATTAATTTTGAGGGGCATGTGCCCTTGCAGTCATTATGTTGGGGGCTTGAAAACTTATTTCAAGCACAATTTTCTTTGTTTCAAGCTTGTGTAAAATGTTGAAAATAATACTGAGAGGGGGGGGTGAATCAACATTATCAAGTCAATAATTTTTCATTTCCATAATCAGATTCATATACGCTACTTCAATTAATGAAACTTGCATGTATACACAATTGTGTTTAAGGCAACTAGCGTATATCCTGCAGACTTAAGATTCGGTTAATTCTACATATGTTGATCTTTAATCAGTGCATCAAAACTGTATAAATAGTAACCAGGTGTAGTAAAAATAGAACAGACAATCACATGCAAGAACACAAGATATAAGGTGGAAACCCAATGTGGGTGAAAACCACCTGCTGCGATTGTCTCTATGTTCTTTTTAATAAGAAACTTCTTTTTACAATTTTTGTACTGGTGTAGTTT
Source organism: Pinus taeda (assembly GCA_000404065.3). Taxonomy (NCBI): domain Eukaryota; kingdom Viridiplantae; phylum Streptophyta; class Pinopsida; order Pinales; family Pinaceae; genus Pinus; species Pinus taeda. The sequence goes on from APFE031665337.1 coordinate 29,719, forward strand.
TATACCAATACGCAAGCTTCCACCTGCAGAAGGCTACAACCTTCTCTCATTCTCCAGCTTCTCCTCGAATGGAGATACAACTCCCTAGCTCTTGTACTAGCTGATATGATTACTAGTACATAGGTGCCGACCTACAGAAGGCTACAACCTTCTCTTTTCTTCCAAGGACCACGTTTCATAAATTTTCAGACTGGATCCATCAATAACATCATTCAAACATCAAATACATATACATCAATCAATATCCTTTGCACCAACCACAATTGAATCAATCAATCACTTTTCAGAATGTTGTAACCAGAATACAGTAACCAAAACCCAAGCCAGAACCCAGAATATTGCAACAGCAAACCGAAGTAGCTAAAATATATTTTGTGAGATATACACTACTTCCTTTTGTTGAACCCGCGTGTATACACACTTTTCTCAAGGCAAACCTCCATACAGATCTGCAAATCAAATTTAAGATGTATATGTTATTTTGATATGCCGAACCAGCGTGTATATGCACCTTTTCTAAAGTGAACCTGCGTACAGATCTGTAAATGATTATTTAAACTCTACAACAATTTCAGACTTTAGTTATACCCAGATCATCATATTTACAAACTACAACATGCACCATTTATACAGATAAATGATAAAAACCACATAAAAATACTTCACTTCAAGCCTTAAGATCTTGACCCATCATTAGATATTATCCTTCATCAAGTGCTAAGGTTCATCCTTGGTTCAGATCTAGCTATGCACCACAATCCAATAGCCTGTATATTAGATCTTTCTCTTTATCAAATATTCAATTCATCAGTGCCTTTGCCTAATGATCTTCTCCTCCTTTTATAGTCTTAGGCCTTACTCAATACCATGGACCAAAACCATTTAGAACCAATACCTTGGACCAAATATCTAGGTTCAACACTTCGTACAGGATATCTTGGACCAATACCATGGATCAAAAGACCATGGACCAAATACCACGGACCAAAACTAAGTTTTCCAACATGTACGTGCCTTTCCTTCCGTGAAAGTGCATGTGTACGCTATATGCACCTTTTGGTCTATGAACCCACGTGTACACACGGCTTGGTCAATGGAGAACTTGCATATACCTCTCTTTCTTCATTCTGTGAGTCTAAACTGTGATCTATCATCTGATTGAGTTGCCATCAAGGACAACACCTATGTCATAGTGTGAAATCTCAGTCATAATGCCAACATAAAAATGAAGAGACTTTCAAGCATATTTTTTCTTTGTTTCAAGCCTGTATAAAAATGAAACCTATCTCGAGTTCATTTCGGTTATTATTTTCAAGACTTATTAAACTCATGAAAATCCTAAGCTTCTTTTGATATCTTTTCATGCTCGTAAAATGCACATGAAAATTTCGTGCTCTTTCCATCTTTTCCTGCTCGTTTATTGAATTGAAAGTTGGTAATACAAGTACATTTTTATCACTTTTCAAACTTTTTAAAACTTACAAAAGAGTGAAACCCTAGAGTTCCTTTTATGCCCTTTTCGGACTCCTTGGAAATGAAAAGATCGTCGAGTCCTTGATTGTTTGAACTCGTAAAAGTAAATGAACAACTGTATATTCAGTATCATTTTACCCCTTTTACAGACTTGTTGGGTTGTGTTATATTCTTTCCACATAGTTAATAGGGGGTTTGAGGGGTACCCGTAACCCCACTTTGTGGGGTCCGGGCCAGCGCCACGAAAAATTTTGGTTTTGGACCCTATGTTAGGTTGGGCGGACCCACCTATGGTTTTGTGCATAATTTTCGCACATGTTTTTTGGACGCGATGGTTTTCAGTCCATGGTTTTGGACACGATGGTTTTTCGGTCCATGGTATTGGATGATTCGGCATGTATAAATATGTATTGTAACATTGAAAGGAATATAATGAAAAATCAAGCTGGTAGTCTCGGTTTTGAGATCCAGTGGGAAATCTCTGTGTATATGTGTTTTATGTGTTATGCTCTCGCATTTTTATTTTCCTGTGATTTAGAATTCGTATGCAGGTAATTTCTGTACGGGGTTAAAACCTACATTTGGTATTAGAGTTGTTTTGGCTTCAAGGGGACGCCTTTGTTGCTGAGGGGTTTCACTCGGGCCTGTGGTAGACCTGTTCAGTGGGAGATCTGCGAGATCGATTCTGGTGGTGAAAGAAGATGGCGAGCAGCGGAAAGATAGAGATGGAGAAGTTCAATGGTCAGAGTTTTGAGTTGTGGAAACTCAAGATGGAGGATCTATTGGTGGATAAAGATCAGTGGATCGCGGTAGATCCGGGCACTAAACCAACGGGAGTGACCGATGAAGAATGGAAGAAGTTGGATCGGAAGGCAAAGAGCACAATATGATTGTGTGTCTCAGATTCAGTATTGTTGAATGTATCAGGGGAAGCTACGACGAAGGCTTTATGGGACAAGTTAGGGACTTTGTACCAATCTAAGTCTCTGGTGAATAAACTATTCCTGCGAAAAAAGTTGTATAACCTGAGGATGAAAGATGGAGACTCGGTGAAAGAGCATCTGAATGCATTTAATACTGTGGTAAGTCAGTTATTATCTGTTGATATTAAAATTTTAGATGAAGATAAGTGCATGATTTTGTTGTGTTCTCTACCAAACTTGTGGGATAGTCTAGTTATTGCAACAGGTAGCAATGCAACTGCTTTGTAGTTTGATGAAATAGTCTCAGCCTTGCTGACGGAGGATATGAGATGGAAAAATATGGACAACCAGAATGGTGATGCCTTGTCTGTACGAGGACGGTCCCAGAACAGAAACAAAAATAAGTCATCGAGTGGGAGATCTAAATCTAGAGGGAGATCTAAATCTCCAGGAAAACCTACAAAGGTGGTGTGCTGGAAATGCGGAAAGGAAGGGCACTTCAGAAGGGAGTGTAATCTAAAGCTCCTGATAAAGGAAAGGGATCTGATGATGCTCCTTCTACAGAGGCGAAAACCACCTCAGATGAAGGTGGGGATGTGTA
>APFE031665339.1:42193-54365 GCA_000404065.3 Pinus taeda
TTTGTTGTTTATATCTCCAAAATCTTACAAAGTTTAATATTGTAGCTACATAATTTTCTCCTATCGTCTTATATTTTATATTTTATCATTTACACTTACTAACCATGTGAATAAATAAACGTGAAATCATATTCTTTATGTTTACTCGCAAGGTTAGATTTATTTACATATAAGAATCAAATTCTTTTGCAAATGATAATTCAACCAAACAAGTTTTGTATATTAAATGAATTTATTTCATTTGATTTCCTAAATTGATATCATGCCCTGTTTACTTGCCCATGATTCTTCTTATATCCACGTTTTGTTCCTTCCATTGTTGGTACTTCTCCTCTTGGCAGTGGTGGAGGCAGACTCCTTTTAAAAGCTCAAAGTAAAAAAACAAATTTAATAAAATCATTTATTTCCAAAGTTAGAGAGCAGTGTATAGAGGGGAGAGAAACATTTCCTTATTTAAAGATAAGTAGAACGCATAATAGTTAGTGAGGTCGCAATATTGAGAAGACTTTTGAGGCTTGGATTTTTATGTGAAGAAATAGAAGAAAATAAATAAGATTCCAAAAGTTAGGTAGGGAATGTGAAGGGTCAAAAAGTTGAAATAGCTAAGCTTCCTTTGTCACATTTTTGTCTGAATAGGGTCATAGTTATTTATAATGATTTTTTCCTAACCAATCGATATTTTTTTATTATTAATATAGAATTTTATTGGCCATATTTTTTAGGCTGATATTGGCATATGGAATTGGTTATACTATTATTGGTTGTTCATATCTCCAAAATCTTGCAGTGTTTGATATTGTAGTTATTTAAGTTTTTCATGTTGAATAGGATCAAAGGTATTTGTAATGACTTTTATTTTTTCAATGCATATTATTTTACTATTAATATAGAATTTTATTGCCCATATTTTTTAGATTTCTTATTGGCCATATTTTTTAGATTTCTTATTGGCCATATTTTTGAGGTTGATATTGGCTTATGGTTTTGGTTGAGACTATTCTTTGTTGTTCATATCTCCAAAATATTGTAAAGTTTGATATTGTAGCTATATAATTTTCTCATATTGTCTTATATTTTATCATTTACACTTATTAACAATGTGAATAAATGAAAATGAAATCATATTCTTTATGTTTACTCACAAGATTAAATTTATTTACATATAAGAATCAAATTCTTTTGCAAATGATAATTCAATCAAACAAGTTTTGTATATTAAATGCATTTATTTAATTTGATTTCTTAAATTGATAGTAGGCCCCTTTAGTGGCCTTCTTACTTGCCCATGATTCTTCTAATATCCATATCTTGTTCCTTCAGTTCTTGATAGCTCTCGTTTCGGCAGTAGTGGAGGTAGCCTCCTTTTAAACTACCTATCTTTATTTTCAAAAACGAGCTCTAAACCCAATGTACATATACTTTGCGGGTCTTGTGTGAAACTGGGCGACCTAAAAATTTATTGGAGTCATCATTTTCTTGAGATAGAAACGTCGCTCTGGGCCTGTCAAGGTCCACAATCCGTGCCCTTAAATACCCTTTCTTAGGTTTTATCGACACCTACTTCCATTGCCATAACTTTCTTTTAACCGGGCCTTAGAATTTTGTATGCAAACCTCTTCTGGTCCCTATTGGAGCCAAGTGGTCATCAACTCCAGCTTGAGGTCGGAGATCGGGCTTCTTCTTCATTTAAAATCTTTATGCCACATTCCCGATTGTTCTCACTTCTGAGTAGCCAACCTGGCCGACCATAAAAGCAGGTGATTTCATAATGTAACTTCATTAAAAAATTTGATAATGATAGTCATTATAATTCTAAATATTTATTTTCTTATGCCAAAAGTTATTTACAAACTTGCCCACTAGCTCAGCCATACCTCTCTTTCAAGGATATCTCCTGTGCTTGGATGAAATGCATTATGTTGGTACACTATCTAAAGCATGTAATGAAAGAAAACCTCATAAAATTTTAGTTACCTCTTTAGAAAGGAGGATTCTTTCACAAAAAGATGACTATAACCTTATTTGACATGCACTACCAAAATATAATTTTAAAAATATCGATATAGGATCACAAGATATTTGCAATTAATAAAAATATTAAAATAGGTAGAAATAATAAGTTAATTCTCACAGTACCTTTGTAGTGTTCCCATCCAACATGGATAATATTTGAGTTGTACTACACACGTCAAAGAAAGCATCTCAGGTCTCTAGCATCTCGGATTCTCTGCAACACCAAAAAATTATCCACAAAAAGATAATTCTATACTAAGGTGTTCGCGTCAAATGACTCAGTAGAGCTCCCTTTGTGCTACTCCACTTTTTACATCAAAGGGAAGTGATCATCTTGTGCTTGACTATTTATAAGTAAAGGTGAAATTTTTTTCCTTAATGTTGCTTCAAGAATATTGTCTCTTTTCTCAGTCAGGCTGAAATTGGAGAAATTATAACATGTAAAATTGAACTAAGATCAATATAGCTAATCATAATTTACTATGCATCCCTAATGAAAAGAACCAGAAATAATGCAGTCGATGTTATGAGAGTGATAACATATAGCTAAACACATTTTTCAAATTACCGTATCAAGAAATAGATCAAATTACATGATCAACTGTCTCATAGACAATAGGAGGATACTCATTATCCAAACCACTAAAGCATGAAATAATGATATTCCCTTTCCAGATTACTAAACAACGACAATTCTCATAAAAAGTCTAATTGGAAAAAATCCACATATATAAGCCTATTCTAAGAAAATGTATGACTAAACTAAGGCCCAAACTAATATCTGATCAAGTGTAATCCAAGGCAGTATCTAATATATAATTGTTCTAGAAAGAAATTAAAGAGCTTTGGAATACTTTTCCAATTAAAAAAATTTAAATTATTATTCCTACCTTCACATGAATTGCATTTAATGACTTTCTTGAAAATTGCCCATACATAAAATGATATAATCAATGAATGTGATGCATGAAAATAAATCGGTAAAATCCTTCCATCTTGAATTCTAAAAACATTTCTTATACAAGTAGCATTATAAATTATTATAGAGATAATAAAAATAGTCAAACTAAAATGCAATGAATTTATATTAATGTCAACTTATGAACGAAAGAGGTCAAAGGCACTGTAAAGTACAACATTTCAAAAAGGGAAGTGAAAAACTCGTCTCCTAAAAACGGAATTGAAAATTAAATGCTAAGAGAACAAAATGAAGGTAACATATATTAAACAAAGCCAGATGTTTACAAGCTCAAAATTTCAAACACAAATAGAATAAGATTTGTAACAAAGGAGGATAAGTGATGCAGGAGCATCTACGCCTAGCTAGCAATGTGATGGTTTGGTCACATGTTGTGGCTAATGAGAGTTTGGAGGAACAATTGGTTATTTAATTTTTATTAATTTAAGAGTATGTAAGTAGTTATATTGTTGCAAATACTAAGGAAATTAGAGAATAAGTGGCAAGTGATCCTCCCTACATGGAGATCAAGCCAAGTAGTTATATTGATTAGTTAGGGTAGGATATGATCTCTAAATATATAGTGAATTCATTTATATGTGGAAGGAGAATTTTAGATAGAGCATATATGTATTTTCTTGTCTTTTATGAAGAGACAGAGAGAGAGAGGGGGGATTCGAGAGGATTCATGATGGAACCGTAAGCCTATGGGTAGTTTAGGAAGTAGAGGCTCTAACTAGAAGAATCATGCTAGAGAGGGATGGAGAGCCTCAATATGAAATCATGTGTTTGTATGTTAATATATAGAGAGTTGATTCTATGTGTGGAATAGTGTGATTCATTATGAAATGATGAATTCTATTTGTATTAGTGATTATGTTTAGCATATGTATCCAGGCAGAATTCGGAGAACACAAAGAGGAGTGTGCAGGCAGAGGAATTGTGTATTTTTGCTTTTTAAGTAATTATGCTGTATATACGCGTTGATGACTAAAATCCCATTAGTATGCATGTTGATATACCATTGATCACTAAAAGGATCAATGTCAATCCATTGATAAAATAAATGATTGTTATATGGATATCATGTTTAAAACCAGGGTATGGCAGAGGAAACCCGAGTGTAGCATTAGTCCATCAATAGAACGAGAAGTAAAGAGTGATGCACAGGATCTGTTAGATCGATATGATCAATGACCAGGATCATATCGCTGAGGACAAGGTCAGTTGATTCGCATCAACAAATATGGTTTATAAAGGGAGGACCTCAGGCTTCAAGAAATGCCGATGAGCGTTTGTCGATATATTGCATTGGAGGAACCTTTATGTGTTATCGGACGTAACTGTAGGAACAAACGATTTTGATCAGGTGATTAAGTGTAGACCGTCAGATCAATTGCCAAATTGACGGTCATGATTTAATCGCTAATCGCAAACTAGAGGAGTTAAGGTTGTCGTGCATGTGGAATGTTGATATGCGATTTACCGATATCATCAATATGCGATGAGGCATGATCGATGATCGGAGAAGGCAGAAAGAATTGAAGTCGAGAGTGGATGCGATGGAGTTCTGAATGTGGGTGTATAATATTTGAAGTCTGTCTTAGGCATTCACTGCAAGGTTTCCATGTTTCCTATATGTATTTTGTGTATTATCGCATATCGGTAGAAAGAAGGGAAGGCATGTTATCGCTCGATTGCGATAGCGATAAAGGTATATATCGAGAAATGTGCAAGGGTCATTGAAAAAGGTAAGATTTTGTATATTTTTCTTGTATTCCTATAATATGTGTGGTCCCGGGCTATTATAGACATATTTGGGCACTGTGACCCCAATCACATATGTCCATAAACCAAGGGATTCTAAGTCCCTAAAAGTGTTGTTTCATACCCTAAAAGAACAAGGTTAGCTGATTACATCATCTCCAAGACGTTCTCCACAGAAAACTGCTCAGAACTGGTCAAAACTGGACCATACAGATTGCTCAGTGGTAACGGTGCGATGCATCTCACCTTCTCAGTGCAAAAAGTGTGATGCATACTAAAAAGCCCTTCTTTAGGGTGCGATGGGCGAGAGTAGACAAATGGCAAAGACAGTTTGCAAGGTGGATGACCATGGAATCTTCCAGAAACTTCTCCTGTGACACTTGCCTCTCTGAATTCGCCCAGGGATGAGTAAGAGGTCATCAATCTAGAAGTGGAACCAAGAACTATCAGAGAGAAGACACTAACCAAAATCCCAGAAGCTGACTCACCCCCCTGCAATCATCTATATATGGATCCCTCATCACAGAGATCTAGAGGTTGAAATTTTGCATCTTGTAAGGAAGTGTTGTTGGTTTCCTGGTGGAACATCATAGTGTTGGGTGATCTAAGCTTTTCATGAGGTGAAGAAGGGCTTTCATGCTAGGAGGATGACGCTCGGTCAGACCAATGGGTTGTAATCCTCTCTTGTAATTTTTATATCAATAAAGCTATTCAAGTTTTCCTCCACATTCTTGTATGTTGATGATATATGTATTTGTGTGGTAAATATATATCTGGTCCTATATTGTTTATGATTGTAGATCTCTGCACTTTGAGGGTATTATTTTACTTTGACTTTACAGGTACACTTTGAAGCGGAGTGATCAAGGAAAGAGCAATAAAAATATGTTAGAGAAGGGAAGGAACAAGCAAGTAACCAAGTGAAAGATCGAGGTTGGTATTCTTTGCTACTCTCCTATCTATTTCTTGTAAAGGAAAATTAAAGTAACTTTAATCTATTTGTTTCTAAGATAGCTACCCGTCTCAGTGGGACTAGCAGCTTTGCATAGACACTAGATTTCTCGATAACAAAATGGCGACTCCGTTGGGGAGCGAATAGCTTGTTTGCTTGTCTATATTTGTTTGCTTTATAAACTTACAGATGGAGCCTGAAGTCAAGCCAGCTAGCCTTCGAACTGCATTTGCTATGCAAGTGCAAAGTAGATCAATGCTACTTCAGTCTATCTTCGGGTTTTCTTTATAAACTGAACAATTGATTTGCAAGCATCCTAATTGCCATGGTGGTGGTTCCAGTAGCCTCATTAGATCATCCCCTGTGATTTACATTTACTGACTATCATTAGTTCGGCCTAAATCCTTGAATTGAACTGCAAACTGTGACCCAGAACCAAGTTGAAGTCTCGTCCCTGGACCATCGTACCTTCTCCTCTTGGGAATCGGGATGCATCACACCTCCCATGTGTAGTAGGTGAGATGCATCACTCTTTCCCTATGTTATAGGTGCTATGATCAGATAAGACTTCTTCTGCTTATAGATTTTGGTTTTTGTTCACTCTCTTCAGCTTTAATCAGGTGTTTTGCTGTCTGCGATCAGTATAGCACTATGAAAACTCCCTTCCTTTGCATGATTCAGCCTCCATATTACCAACAACTGTAAATGTTTTTTATGTATTGTTTGCCATTTACAGTTCTCATTTACAAAGAAGTAGCGTAACCCAACTGTCATTTTTCAATTTGGAAGTGTCGTAAGTGTCATTTTCAGTCAAAGAAAAGAATATTATTGTTCTTGATGGTCGATTACACTGCTACTCTTGTATTTGATTTGAATTAATAGTTTTCCAAGTGTCGAAAGCAGTTTTCAATTCAAAATCTCAAAGTGTCGTCAATATCTTCCTTTCGTATTTTGAAGAGAAAATCGTTAGTACTGTTGCTTGAAACAATTCAGATTTGTACTCAGCATTCTTTCTGTCATTCACACATTAAGAAAGTGAAAATGAATACATGCATGTGCATTTGCATTTATACTGCTTATGGATTTTGATTTAGGAAAGTGCATCTAGTGTGTGATCTCTGCTCTATGTTGAAATAATCTCGCTTCTCTTTCTTTGGTAGCTAGGATTTTCATTGCAAAAAGAAAATTAAACGATTGTTTATCATCTTAGATTGCATTCTAGGAATTGTATATCTACATCGTGCGGTGAACCTGAAAGGAAAATTTCTTAAGAAAGATCAATTGTAAAATAAATTCAATGAACATAAAAACGCTTTGGAACCTAACGCACAACATTTAGAAGTCTAGGCTAAAGATGTATTCTCGTGTCGTAAAGCCTGGTAACTATCGCTTTCATTGTAGGTTGGGTGATTCCTCCTCTTTGAGATGGCAAGTGCTAGTATGGACTTGTGCTCCCACATACCATCGATTATATATTGGGAGACCAAAATAGGCTATATCCTTTATCCTTAGGAAGCCGTGTTTGCCGCGCTATCGATCGCAATGCACTGAACACAGCATTCGGGAAGATTGACTGTCATATGGTAAAAAGTATTCTGCAGTTTTATGATTGGTTTGGTAATCCCTCTATCTAGATTTCCAGAGTAGTCTCTTTCGTTCCTTTTCAGACTCCTTAAAGGAAAAGGTCCATCTGAGCAATTGTCACTTCAGGCTCCTTAAAAATCGAAGGCGACTAGAGTCATCTTTAGCTTTTTCTCGACTCTTTAAAATTGAAAAAGCAAGTTGTGTCAAAGCGTCTAAAATTTATTTTAATCGAAATAATGTCACTGTTCCCTCCTTGATCTTAAGTTGAGAAAAATGGAGTCCACCAACCAAGGATTCTCCCTTGGGGGAAATCCTAGTCCTTTCTCCTCTTGGGGAATTGTTGGTGCACCTCATATGGCCGCATTGTCCCTCGCAGGACTGACAATCGACTTGCCAATATGGCTCTTCTTGACCTCTGTTGTTCAAACCACCATGATTTCTAAGCATTTAAGTTAGCAACTAGATGATACTAGAGTTACCTCCCAACCTTCTGCTTCACTTGTTTCTCCCCCCCCTCCTTCCTCTTCGCTTGGTGAAGTTGGTAAAGCTAAAAACCAGGTAACTGAGAAGAAGAACAAAGGGAAGGAGAAAAAGAAGAAGGAGCCAAAGGAAAAAAGGGGCAACCATGCATCATCTAGCAAAAATCCACACACTGCGCCATCCAAGCCTAAATCTCCATGTGTCATTTGCAAGGGAGACCACTATCATCGAGATTGTCCTTGCATCCCTCGGATCTTAAGGGACTGGTCTCCCCATTTTCACAATCTAGTGTCATCAACCTCTGACGATCATGTTGAGAGTACACCATCAACTAGTGAAAACAAAGTCTTTGGACAAAAAGGAAAATGAAAATTTCCTTGCAAACTATGTGAAGGAAATCATGCCATCCACTGTTTTCCCTTCCTGGACAAAGCTAAAAGAGTCTTGGATAACCATCCTGCTTCGCCACTACGACTTCCTCCTGGGTACAAGAGACTCTTTCCGAGTCCATCGCTAATTGAAAATCTGACTGACACAACTCTGTGGTCGGTCGAGGCATCTACCATTGAAGACAAACCCTCTGAATCCATACCAGACGAAAGTCAAAAGGTTGAGGCGACAGTCAACCTGGTCTTGCCTGTTGGCATTATGATTCAAGTGTTGTCCTTGATGGCAACTCACTCAAAGGTATGATATAGGTGATGGCAACTCACTCAGAGGACAGATCATAGTGCAGCAGGTAAAGAGAGAGATATACGCAGGTTGACCGTGATGAAAGTGCGTATATACGCGGTTTATCTGAGCAAAAGGCGCGTACACGTACACACGCAGGTTCACAGAAGGAAAGGCACGTACATGTCGGAAACCATGGTTTTGGTCCGTGGTATTTGGTCCATGGTATTTTGGTCCAGTCCATGGTATTTGGTTCGAGGTGACGACCCCAGGTATTGGGTCCAAGGTATTGGTTCTACATGGTTTTGGACCATGGTATTGAGAGAAGCCTAAACCTATATAAGGAGAAGATCATTAGGCCAAGAGTGGAGAGAAAGAGTGTGCAAGTGATGAATATCTGATAAAGTGGAAGATCCAGATGCCGGTTATGGGTTGGTGATGCCTTGCTTGATCTGAACCAAGGTTGCACTCATGTGGAGGATGATGAATGATGGAACGGGATCTCAAGGCTTGGAATGATTATCTTTATATGGTATGATTATGGATAGATCTATTGACACATGTTTATTGTATGAATGTTATGATCTGAGTATGTGTTGATGACTGAAATAGCTGCAAAGATTATGAGTTAGAATTTGCAGATTTGTACGCGGGTTGTCTTTGGTAAAAGCGCGTATACACGCAGTTTGGGTTCGTCCAAGTAGCGTACATAGTATGAAGTAAGATATTTTTAGTTGCTATTGGTTGTTCTGTGTTCTGGTGACTATGTTGTTGACAGGGTTTCAGTATTGGGTGATTCAGAGATTGATAATGCAGGTTGTAATGCAATGGTGATTGTTTTATGGATCCAGTATGAAAATGTATGAAACGTGGTCCCTGGATGATTGTAGGCTGGCACCTACGTATTGGTAAACATATTGGCCAATACAAGAGCCAAGGGGTTGTAGCTCCCTTCCAGGAACAATTGGAAGAAAGAGAAGGTTGTAGCCTTCTGTAGGCCAGCACCTACGTACTAGTAAATGGAACGACTAGTACAAGAGCTAAGAAGGTCGTAGCCTTCTACAGGTAGAAGCCTACGTACTGGTAAAGGACTGCACCAGTACATTGTAAAAGAAGTTTCTTATTAAAGGAGGATAGAAATAAATTGCAGCAGGTGGTTTTCACCCACATTGGGTTTCCACCTTATATCATGGTGTTCTTGTGTGCTCTTTATGTGTGATGATTTGTTATGTTTACTGTTCATATGGTTAATAATGTTTTGATGCATTCACTGAAGATGAACTAACTAAATCATAAAGGTTACTAGATGTACGCTAGTTGCTTTTAACACAGTCGCGTATATACGTGGATATCCTTAACTGAAGTAGCGTATATGAATCTGAGTATGAAAATGAAAAAGTATCTTATTTGCTAATATTGATTCACCCGCCCCCCTCTCAGTATTATTTCCAACAATTGGTATCAGATCAGGTCCTTTGGTAGAAGCTTGATCGCTTGAAGGAGATCCGTAGAACAATGGGAAAGAAAGCGCGTCAAAAGAAGAAGACAGCTCAAAGGAACAATGACAGCCTACCGGTGAGTAGAAGCAAGTATTTAGATCCTGAATCACCTCAGATTGAAGATGGACAAGCAAATGAAGCATCAGATAAAATCATAGATCAAGAAGATCTACCTAGCAAAAGGGAGAGTACCCTCAAAGAAGAAATTATGAGATTAAAAGCTTAGTTGGAATGTGCTTTCAGAGTTCGTCAAATGCTGCAGGTGCTGAATGAAGAACAAGAAAACAAGATTCTCAAACTAAGCCAACAAGTGGAAGAAAGAAGAAATTCTGAAGAAACTTTGAAGAAGAAATGTCTGGAAAAGGAAGAACAACATAAGGTTGAGGTAAATATCTTGAAAAGTAAATTAGAAGAAAAGGATAAACTATTGCGATTTCAAGATAGCACTAAGATTTTGGATGATATTCTTAGTATTCAACGGTCTCCTGCTATCAAAACTGGTCTTGGTTTTCATGAATCTATTGAAGGTGAGACAAGGAACTATAATGCAAAATCTGAAATCCCCAACAAGAAGCTGAGAGGTCAACCCCATCAGCAACCAAGGAAATAATTTCCTCAAAGAAAATCTTTTTCTCCTAACTATGGAAGTGATAGACGATTATTTCCTCCAGTGAATAATGTTGAATGCTATGTATGTCATAATCATGGACATGTTGCAACTAGATGCAAAAGTAGAATGGTTCAAGACCATCACACAAAAAGATCTTCACGATCCAGGTACTTCAAAGGATATTGTTTTTCTTGCAATATGTTTGGTCACAAAATTGTTGATTGCTACAGAAGGAATAAGAAACATATAAGATGTTATGCATGTTACAAACTTGGACACATAGCAAAGGAATGCAAGAGAAGATTGTGATCACCAAACCAAAACAAGAAAACATCATCACAATTGAAGATATGGAAGAAAAAGTACACAGACATGACAGACTCAGAGGAAGCTGAAAATGTGGAACCTCTGTGTTCTAAATCTCATACGCGTGTTTCATGAAGACAAGTCACGTATATACGCGAGTTAAATGCTACACAGTCGCGTATATGATGTTCTGAAAGAAAGCAGCAGTACAGAAGTCTGATATGGTTCAGTCACTATTTGATGATAACATGGCACAAGTTAAGGGGGAGAGTATACTTAAATAATGCATTGTTGGCATTTTTGATGAGAAGTCTTTGGTGATGATGCTTATATAGCTAAATGATACATCTTGCTACTTATTGTTGGTCGGTCAAAAGAATGATATTGTAGGTTACAGATCTGGATGCTAATGACAGATGCTTATGGTACAGATCATACATGGTAGATGTTGGTCTTGATTAGATTACTAGTCTTTGTTTTATTACCCCACTATGCATGGGATGGATGATGTAATGGTTCTTGTTGTTTAGTCATGTATATGTACTTGGTTGTCATATGTAAACAATTGGTATATCCCCACTTAGTTGGATGGATGAGTTTAAAATTCCCACTTGGTTGGGAGAATGATGTATGTATAGAGTCATGTTATGCTTTTGCAGACCTTGCATGTGCTCAGGGGGAGCATGGACAAATTGGTACATCTCGGCATATACAAAGGGGGAGCTCAATCAGAGATTTCAGCAGATACTCAGGGGGAGTATGGACAATAGATGGAGATCAAAGAAGAGAATATCTTGGTCCACCCTTTTCCCTTGATTTCAAAGGGGGAGAGTGACTTGGTGTGGTTGTTGCCATCAAGTCCAAAGGGGGAGATTGTTTGCATTATGATTCAAGTGTTTTCCTTGATGGCAACTCACTCAGAGGTATGATACAGGTGATGGCAACTCACTCAGAGGACAGATCATAGTGCAGCAGGTAAAGAGAGAGATATACGCAGGTTGACTGTAATGAAAGTGCATATATACGTGGGTTATTTGAGCAAAAGGTGCGTACACGTACACACGCAGGTTCATAGAAGGAAAGGCGCGTACATGTCCAAAACCATGGTTTTGGTCCGTGGTATTTGGTCCATGGTATTTGGTTCGAAATAACGACTCCAGCTATTGGGTCCAAGGTATTGTTCTACATGGTTTTGGACCATGGTATTGAGAGAAGCCTAAACCTATATAAGGAGAAGATCATTAGGCCAAGAGGGGGGCAAGAGTGAGCAAGTGATGAACATCTGATAAAGTGTGAGATCTAGATGCTGGTTATGGGTTGGTGATGCCTTG
>APFE031665348.1:0-38932 GCA_000404065.3 Pinus taeda
TATTTATTATTTATTTTCATAACACTATATTTTATCATAAAAATTAAATATCAAACCATAGCAAACATTGCATTTAGGACAAGAAGGGGAATCACCATTAGCTTTTTTAAGAGCTGAAATAACGTTTGAGCACATGAACATAGTGATAATTATGGAGAAATTAAACCCAAGTGTCATGCTAGACACTATAACAAACACATACCCCCTTAGTAGAAAATAAACCCTTGTTGAAATCAATTGAGGGAAGGGGGAAACCATATGAGGGTGGGGTTAACATATAATCTTCCCCATTGTGGTTCAATGAGTCACCAAATGACATGGTAGAGTGCATTTTCTATCAAAATTTACAAGGTAACAAAAGTTAATTTATAGTCAATAATAAACATACATAAGGACAACTCACAAGCTAAGTTATATCTTGTGTTAAAATCAAAAAACAATTAGGATATTTATCAAGAGAGGTATCATAAATTGTATCAAATAAAGTTTACAACACTTGGACCTATATGAGCATAAAAAAAATAAAAAATAAAAATAAAAATAGAATAACTAATAAGTTTTATTACAATTTTACATGTTAAATGGTTAAGGAGGGAGAAGGAAGTGAAGCCATGAAGGGAGCAAACATCATCGAGATAAAGAATCATGAAAAGGGATATCTATTCAAATATAAAACTCTAGGAATCAAGATATTCGAGATATGTAGTAAGTCCTTTAAGAAACTATGAAAAAGATGCAAACTGAAAATAGATAAGCATAAAACTGATAACAAACACCTATTGAGGATGTAGGTAGAGTAATATAAAATGTAAGAAGAAAAATAGAGGATGAATGAAATAATATGAAAAATATCTAATGGTAAAATAAAATAAAGGATGCAAAATGAAAAATAATGGGCAAAACTATAATATTAAGGAAAGGATTCTAGAGGAACTGAAGGAAGATTTAAAAAGAAATGATCCACCTAATCACTATAATTTTTTTCATCCATATCGATGCTTTCAAAATCAAAAAATTGGAAGAATCAGCTCACAGGACCCTTTTTACTAGTAGGACCGAGTGTGTCAAATTGGGGACTAAAACATTATCAGAGCATTTTGAGGCATTAAATGACATTTTATTCAGGGAATTAATTTGTCTCTTTAGCGTCACGCTGATTTTTCTTGTTGTACACATAAAGACCTTTATAATGGTGAATGAATTGCATCAATCAGAGTTCGTATGTGAAGGTTATGCCACTCAGAATTCAACCTTCCTATTTTCGGCATAATAATTTGAGAGGATGATATGTCATCCCCCATTATTCAGGAAAAATAGGCCGGCCACATTATTACAATTAACAAGACTCTAGAAGAGTATATATTGTAACTCTTGTTAATAGATAGGGTGATCAAACCAGGACACTAGTAGGCTATCTGGTTGTAGTATAATTGGGTCACTTGGAAGAAAATGGGCTCCATTATTTCGAGTGAATTTGTTCCATGGATGCACAAAATTAGCCAAGAGGGATAGGATATAGAGCACACAAAGATGATTTGTGCACTATCATAGCCTATCAACCAAAAGCCATAATTCTTTGTACTCACAACCACTTTCTAATTAGAGAAGGAGAATAGAGGAGCCTCACCTTCCAACTAGGTTTTCCTCTCAATAAGGTCTCTTAGGTCTTATCTCATGCCAAATATATTCATGTGTCACATCTCCCTTTATTACTATTTTTTTTCTTTTGCAAATTATCTATCTCGATATAATACTTTTCTTTCTCTTATGTTACATATTTTTGCTCACCTTTAGTATTATTTCTATGTAGACAAAAGTATCCCCAACATTATCATCTCAAATAAAATTGAGAGTTCTTTTTATATTACAAACTACATCTACAGTTATTTATTACTCACTTTCTTTCTTGTTTTCTTACCATACAAGATATTGGATTTTGCCCGAGCTTTAATTTAAGTCTCAATAGCTCGAAGTATTTCCAAGAAATTAATAAATATATATTTATTATACTTGTATGGTTTATATAGCCATTATGGTCTTTTTATAACCTACACATATATAAAACTTTGGACTTCATTTATATTCGATATGAAAATCGGGGCCTTACTTACAGCTAATAATTTTATCAAAACCTTTGTGGTCTTACTTACAACTTATGTATTGATCTCATTACTTTGTATATGCATCCAATTCCAAATTAATTCGTATAACAACCATCCTGTGTATCGATTACGTGTCTAGGTATTGGCATACCTCTTAAACATTGTTATTTGCCCACCCAGATTAATATGGTTATGCATGTGCTATAGTATTCTATAGTGGCTAGCATATGAAAATTGAAAAGTATTGTATTGAATTATTTCTATGTTATTACCTTCTTCACTTCTTATGTTTACAGATCTTTTGATCTAATTGTCCGCAAATAGGGTTTTCATTAATAGTGTCCTAAGTGGAGGAGACTTTTTGGCACTTTAGTCACCATTGATTCTCACTACAATCATACAAAGGGGATCTATTAACAATTGTTTAGGGTAACTACCTACCCTAACCTTACCATCATGACCTCATTTTCACTATGAAAAATGACTAAATGGATCCGGCTACCTGAATCCCTATTGGAAATTTTTCTTCTTCTTCAACAGTTAAATTCAAATTCTTTAGTAGTAGAGCTTTATAACAGTGGTTCAGGTCATCTGCCACACCTTCCAGTCATCATGATTTGAAGGTAAATTTCTAGTTCCAATGCTAACATAGTATCTATGTAATGGCTTGGTACATTCAAGTTTGGGAACTTTTAACAAGGGTTCTTCCTGGGAGACTATTATTTGACCTCTGAGAATAGCCCTGAAATGATTACTATAATGGTTTCTCTTCCCAAAGGTGAGCCTAATACCTTCCATGGCATATTGCAAGGGTTTTCATCCACATGTTGTCTTTAAAAAATAATTACAAGGTCTTCTATTGATAATCCTTGTGTTCCTTTACAGGAATGGGAGGGTCTATTCTCGTCGACTCTTGAAGATAAAATATCATGGCCCTCCAATAATTTCTTTATTTTCTTTTGCAAACATTTTATTAAAATTTACTAACAGAACACTTGATCTGTATTTAAAGTGAGGTATGTTGCGATATGGCTCTTGCAAGCTCTTTGAGGAAATTAAGAAGCTTTCACATATTCTTCTTTGAATACTTAAAAAGTCTAGATTCTAAATCTTTTTGGTTTGACTCTTGTGAGGCTTGTCTAGCTGTGAAACCTAAGCCCTCTCTACTAATTGTATTGGGTTATTAACTTATTATAAATTGAAAATAATTAATATTATTTTGTATTAATGGAGAAATGGTTACACAAGTTGTAACGTATCTCCTTAGTTTAGGATTTGTTCCTAGAGTTTAGGAGTTTGGTTGCAACTTCCTGATCTCTAGTAATGTACTTAATGATGTAATTACTCATTTGATTAATGTAGAGTATACAGAGAGAGTTCTCTTTCTTTTGAGTGCATTCTCCAGGTGCAGTACTCACCTGTGAGTTTCAACTCATTCTTTTTCAATTCAATTTTTATTTTTATCTTGGTATTAGAGCACATAGTAGGGACAACCTTAATTTTTTTTTTTAGTATGCATCATTGATTATAAAACTGTAGCGGTGGTAGTGTATATAGAAGCATTCGTAGAATCAGGTGGACTGCAGTAACACTTGAAGCACAGGTCTCAGATGACTTATCATCTCTGAATGGAAAAGAGGGTTGGCGCGGTTTTGTCGCGAATGGTCATGCCATTTTTGAGCGGAAAGAGTGATTGGCATGGTTTATTGAGGAACATTCGCGCCATTTGTCGCTGTTTTGAAAGTGATAGTCACGTCAGCACGCCAAAAATTGCTATTGGCATGGAATTGAGAGTGATAATCGCGCCAATTTCATAAGACACATCGATTTTATTTTCGGCGCGGATCTTTCGCCGTCAAGGAGCGCTAGCCTATTTCTCTTTGAAAGATCTGAAATTTTTTGCAGATTGGCCTTGCCTGGTGGTGGCAGTTTGAAATTTCAAATCTACTCAGTGACAACAGATCAGATTTCCCGGTGGTGGCACATTGGAGTTCCTGATTTTCTTGGTGGCAGTAGGATGGATTCGCCCGGTGGTGGCGCATTGGAGTTCATGATCTTTTCGGTGGCAGCAGATCGGATTTGCCTAGTGGTGGCGCATTGGAGTTCCTAATCTATTTGGTGGTAGCAGATCAGATTTTCTCGGTGGTGGCGCATTAGAGTTCCTGATCTGTTTAGTGGTAGCAAATCTGATTTGGCCGGAGGTGGCGTATTGGAGTTCCTGATTTGTTTGGTGGTAGCAGACTAGACTTGTCCGGTGGTGGCTCATTGAAGACTTATTCATTAGAGGATCAGAAATTTTATCAATATGAATAACAGTGATGAGTACTCTCCTAAGCCAGAAAAGTCGTGGTCTATTATCAGGTCAGTAGATTATTTCCTCAGGGAGCAGCGACTGCTGTTTATTTTGATAGTAATCGCCATTGCATCGCCTTTCTTTATCCTTCAACCTCATTTTTTGTCTTCTAATGTTAATTAAAATGGAAGGTTTGTGCCCGAAAAACCTGATCGGGTTGTTTATGAGACTTGTGTTTTTCGGTTTGCTCAATATCATTTGGGTTCGAGTGTGAATTCGGGGGCTAAAGTACTCCTAGGTTTGAAGAGAAAGTCCCTGCGAGTTGTCGTGATAGGTGGAGCTGGGTTTTGTTGGCAGTCATCTAGTTGACAAGCTCATGGCAAGAGGTGACAATGTTATTGTTGTCGACAATTTCTTCACAAGAAGGAAGGAGAATGTTTTGCATCATTTTGGAAATCCAAGGTTTGAATGGATAAGGCATGATGTTGTGGAACCATTATTGTTGGAGGTTGATCAGATCTACCATTTGGCTTGCCCCGCTTCCCTTGTGCATTACAAACACAATCCTGTGAAGACTGTCAAGACTAATGTTGTGGGAACCTTGAACATGCCCGGACTTTCCAAGCATGTTGGGGCACGTTTTTTCTTACAAGTACTAGTGAGGTTTATGGAGATCCTCTTGAACATCCTCAAACTGAAGCTTACTGGGGAAATGTTAATCCCATCGGAGTCTACAGTTGTTACGATGAGGGTAAGAGAACAGCCGAAACTATGATTATGGATTATCACAGGGGAGAAAATGTTGAGTTTCGGATTGCTCGAATTTTCAATACATACGGTCCGTGAATGTACCTTGATGATGGTTGAGTTGTAAGTAATTTCTTTGCTCAGGCTTTGCGCAAGGAGCCTTTGATAGTCTATGGAGATGGGAAATAAACACAAAGTTTCCAGTTTGTTTCTGATCTGGTTGAAGGACTTATGCGACTTATGGAGGGCAAAAATGTTGGTCCTTTCAATCTTAGGAATCCTGGGGAATTTACAATGTTAGAACTAGAACAGGTTGAAGAAGGAAAGGATGAATCTAATAGTGATTGGCACATTCCATTACTAATGGAAGAAAACAGTGAGGAAGATGAAGGGAAGGAGCAGAAACAAGAAGAAGAAGTAACAGCTAATGTAATCAATAATGCAAGCCCAGAAAAGGCTGAAATAAATAGATTTGAGGTAAGTCCCCTACTAAGGAGATCAAGTAGGAAGACTCAATTACCTTTTAAATTGAAATATTATGCATTAATTTCAAAGATTTTAAACATTGTAGAACCTGAAAATTATGAGGAAGCAAGTAAATATGATGCATGGAGGGCTGCAATGTATGAAGAAATAGAATCAATAAACAGAAACCATACTTGGGATTTGGTTTAATTGCCTGAAGGTAAAACCTCCATAGGATGCAAATGGCTGTATAAACCAAAAATAAATGCAGACGGGAGTATAGAGAAACTTAAAGCTAGACTGGTAGCAAATGGTTACTTACAGCAAGAGGGAATAGATTTCGATGACACCTTTGCTCCTGTAGTCAAATTTAACACCATTAGAATGCTAATTTCCTTAGCAACAAAACACAAATGGGAGCTACACCAGCTAGATGTTAAGTATGCATTTCTGAATGGTGTTTTGAAGGAAGAAATTTATTTAGTACAGCTTGAAGGTTTTGTGATAAAGGGGCAGGAACATCTTGTGTGTAAATTGAAAAAGGCACTTTATCATTTAAAACAGACACCCAGATCATGGTATGAGAAAATTGACTCATTTTTTGTACAACATGGCTTTCATAGGAGCTTGAATGATCCAAATTTGTATACCAAGTTCAATAAACAGAGGCAGCTATTTTGATTTATTTGTATGTAGATGATATGATCATAACAGGGCTGAGGGAATGCTCAAAATGCGATCAAAGAAATCAAAGAGAAGATGTCACAAGTGTTTGAGATGAAAGATCTTAGAAATCTTCATTATTGCTTGGGATTGGAGGTATGGAAAGACCAGGCTCATTTTGTTCAAGAGAAACAACAGTCAAAAGAGATATGTATTGAAAATTGTAAAACTTGTGATAACATGGCTGATATTTTTACTAAGCCTCTTGGGTGTGTAAAGTTTGAATTGTTTAGAGGGGTGTTAGGAGTTCAGGATAATCCTTTCTCCATTAAGGTGGGGAGATGAATATAATTAATATTATTTTGCATTAATGGAGAAATGGTTACACAAGTTGTAACGTATCTCCTTAGTTTAGGATTTGTTCCTAGAGTTTAGGAGTTTGGTTGCAACTTCCTGATCTCTAGTAATGTACTTAGTGATGTAATTACTCATTTGATGAATGTAGAGTGTACGGAGAGAGTTCTCTTTGTTTTGACTGCAGTCTCCAGGTGCAGTACTCACCTGCAAGCTGCAACTCCTTCTTTTTCAATTCAAGTCTGATTTTTATCTTTATAGACGACCACTTCCAAAATTACTGCATGATTTTTTTTAGATCAAGGTTATCAATATTCTCGTCTTTAAGCATAATGGAAATACCCTCCTAGGCTAAGAGTATAAATGACTATTTAATTTGTAAATAATTTTATATTTTGCGAGCAACCCAAGTCAACAATGACCTTAGAGGGTTATTTCAATAGGTAACTATTACTTTTTTCTTTTAATTACATTCTATAAATTTTTTGCCTATTGGGATACTAAACATACATAGATATGTATGTTTTTCATGCACTCAAGTTTTATATGTGATGAAATTGTATTGGTAACAAATGTTTAATAATTCCTTTTTACAAATGACTTCTTCTTGTATCACCCTTTGTCTAATGGAATACTTTATAATATTTTCCAAAATCTCTTCACATGTACTTCTTAAGTATATATGGATATGTATTCATTAGTTCCCTTTTTGTAACAGTTCTATATTATTTTAGAATTAGAGGGTATTTAAGTTATTTCATTCTTGTTTTATGCAACCACTTGCATGTGCAATCTACTATGAATTTTTGTTTTGTTCTGATTTAATACAAGAGAATGTATATATTCTTCAATATATCATTTTGGTTAAAAAATAACTTATATATGAGACATGTAAATAGATTTATATATCGATATAAAGACATTTTTTTCTAGTCCAGAGCAACAAAGGTACATGTAACCAGGAACCTTTGTTAGTCCCTAAGTCCTATTAATTCGAACCCACAACCAAACATGTAGTCAATATGATGGTCATACCATCTGGATTCTCTCAAGGGATTTCAACCTGTGCTTCACCAAAAATTCCTCCCTGTATTAGTTTATTATTTATTACTCTAGCTCTTATCATGGGAAGATATCATATAACTACATTCTCATTTAGACTCTCTTCTGAGCAATAACCCAAGTCTCAAAATTTTATTTTTCTAACTGTATTTAGCTCATCTCTAACAAATAATTCTACAGATTTTAAGTTTTTGGATAGCAATATTCTCGTTGCAATATAATCATTTTCATTCATATTAGATATAAAAACTTCAATTGACAATAAAAATTTACTGTACAAATTCCTCTTACCTATACCATATCCTTCCAACTTGTAATCAAGTCATAGACATAGTATTTATATAAATATGAATTGCCTCAACATTCAAATTATCTCAGGAGTACCCTTACCTCCAAGAACACTACTTATCTTTGATTTCTTCTTGAATTATGCTAAAGGCTACAAATTTACTCCCAACCTTCAACTATATTCTATTGTCAGTTCCCCCTAAGATCTTCCTCTAATTGTGAAATAAACCAAGAGGATTTGGAGATATTTCATCCCCTCATTTTTCCACATCCTGCAAACCCTTTATTGGGATTATGAGCCTTTCTCTCCCGCTGGTAAGGGTAAGATAAACATTTCCTTTCTCTCCTGCAATATCTACCAAATAATCCACCTTAGGTTTTTCATCTCCCACCCTATCTTAATTTAGATGGTATGTCTTCTCTCTTTCTTTCTGTGAAATATCAGGATTCTCTTTCCACTGGGGATAACTAGTAACTGCTACCAGTCCTGATACCCTTCCCCGTTGTGTGTGTGTGTGTGTGTGTGTGTGTGTGTGTGTGTTTGTTTATCCACACCACAGAAAAATAAAACCAAAAGGGAGAGTTATTTCTCTACTATGCCCTCTTTGAGCATAACCGCTTTTGTTAATTGTTCCCCTAACAGTTAGAGGCTAATCTCCCTTGTTATCTCTTAACATAATTATGAGAGAATTTAATTTGTTTACATAATTTCATAATTTTTTCTCATGTGAGGAAATAAATAATTATTCATCACATGTCCTTTCTATTTTTTCCATGGAGAATAAATAAATAAAAGAAGCACACATAAATCATAAAGTAAGTTTCTCCATGGTATTAAATCTCCCCTCCATAAAAAAATGACACTATCCCTAGTGTTTATTCAATATAAAAATTCAAGTAAAGAACTTAGGCTATGCCTTTTTAATCTCATCCTCCATCTACTTGGTGGCCTCTTCATTTCCTAGGTAATCCGACTCCTCTTTAACCTGAGTGATGGCTCAATTCTAGAGTATAATATCCCTCTAGTCCAAGTCTCACATTGATACGTCTTGGAATTTTCCTTTTAGTTCGACCTGTACCACATGTTAATTGAGTACATGAGTCAAATAGTGTGCATACTTCTTTAAAACTGATACATGAAATACATTACGAGTTTTAATATAAGCTGGTAGTGCAAGTTGGTAAGCATTGAACTTACTTTGGCCAATATTTGAAAGGGTATGGAAAATCAATGGGCTAGTTTCTATCAATTCCCAAAGTTTAAGGAATTCTGCTTGGATCTCACTTTAAAGTAGACATGGTCTCCAACCTAAAACTCTCCATATGTTCTTTTCAAGTCTTCATAGCATTTATTGCTGTTCTAGGGAACTTTTGAATTTTGTTTAATATTTTTAACCATCACTTCTATGTCCTTTAGTTGATCCAGTACAAACCTGAGTTTATACTTTGGACAACACTCGTTTATATGAATATGACACTATTGTAGCGGCTGCAACACCCTCTAAAATTTCAGCCTGCATCCAAATTTCAGAGCTTTCCTTGGTTTTCCCCTGATGGTTGAAAACACTCAAGCTCGTTCCATGACCTCTTTTCAAGTGTTTACACCCTTATTGCTTGATCGACCATTAGTCATCTTTTCGCATGTTGATTGTTCTGTCATGTTTGTGATCTTGTTCTTTCCATTTCGAAGATTTGTGTTTGTGCACATGAGTTTTTTTCACTCTGTGAACATCAGGCGTACTCACACACAAATTTGAAGCATTGTAGTGTAAGTGTTGTCACAGTCGTTCAAAGATCTATCTAAAGTGTCACACATGTCACTCTTAACCTTTAAGATAGTATCACTGAGCACATGTTTGTCTTGTTGGTTGGAGGTGTCCTGTCCTCGAGTCATGTTAAGTGTGCGATCACAATGTCATTTATGCACAAGTTCACTTTCTCTCACACACAACCATTTTTCCTGAAAATATTTCGACTGGACAACCCTCCTTCAATTGGACCCCGACTAAGTTGCACTATGCAGTCTCAACTCTCAGTGACCCTGCTCTGCTACCCTGAATCGTGTAGAGCTTGAGGCTATACTCTGGGGTAGCCTACGCTATGCAATACTTGAAGTGAGCAAGTTGAATGTCTCCAAGAAATGTGCAGAAGTTATCCCCAAGTCTAATCCAATATGCTCTTCCCGCAAGATCACTCATCAAGCTTCCCTTTGGTCTTCCGAAAACCTGAACTGATTTGCGATCCTAGGCTACACTAATCTCCAGAATTGTGCAGACATACCCAGCTTCCTGCCATGCACTAAAGACAGAAATTGCACAGTTGTGCGAGTCAGACCTTTGCTGCCTAGCACTGCACTATTCCTAGAAATTACGCAGATCTAACTAGAAGGACCCCTTGCTGTCTTGCTATGCTCTATCCCTGAAATTTGTGCAGTTTTGACTGGCAGTTTCCCTGCTTCCCCACTCTACACTCATCCTGGAAAGTGTGCAGTTGTGTAGGGAAGGCCCCTACTGCATGGTCAACATTGTCCCTCAAAATTGTGTAATTGTGACTAGAAGCTCCCCACAGTGCAATCAAGCCTTGCTCTAGAAAGCTACACAAAATTTTTTGTTATTGCCTCCTACTTCCCACTTCGTCTTCCTCGAAGAAACTGCGGAAATTCCCAGCTGGATCCTCAAATGAACTACCTAGTCCTCATCTTGTAAACTGCATATAATTACCGAGCAGTTCCTCCTGACACCCTGCCTTGTCTTCCTCCGAGGAACTACGCAGTTATGCCTAGCTGGGTTCTACCTTGCATCTGTTAGTGTTGTCCCAGATTTCACAAATATACCTCCCAATGACATCTGCATAGTTTTTCCTGAAAGTCTTTTGGAGGCCCTCATCCCAGCCTGATATGTTTCCTCCATAGTTTCAGTGCCTTTTCCTCCCTCCCTATCATCTGCACCCAAAATGGAAAACAATGAATCATGCTAAACTATGAGATTTATGGATTTGATGTCATCTCGTCATGAGTGATTGTAGGACTAGGTACATTGATGAAACATGACACAAAAACGAACGAGATGCAAAAGGAGTGCATGCTAGAAGACTTGATCATAGTTGAATGAATGTATGAATCAAATAGAGAAGCAAGACATACACGTGCACCATCAAGCAAGACCAAGACAATCTAAGACCTCGCACACTTTGCCATGCGGAGGTGATGACATGATAAACTAAGAGTACAACTATCACTCAACAACATAACATCTCAACACGGACACCACAGTGATTCAATACATGCCAGTAGTTTCATGTCGAGTTGTGTCATGGGTTTTCTCAGCATCATCAATACTATGGGCCATACTTGTCATCAAATGTAATGTAATGTGAAATTCCAATAGACACACATATGAAGTCGAAGAGGCATGTAAGTTGAAAATTCATAGGAAGTAAAACAATCATGCGGGAAGTCAAAGGGTCACAAGGGTCGGTTACCCCCCTTGGTTATATATACCCCTTCATTATATGAGCAAAGAACTTTTCACCTTGTCTCCTCCCACATAGCCTTGAGAGTCTGTAGCCTATTATTTGAGAAGCGAGGAGTGGCTCCAATGTCCCACTACTCAGGCTAGTCATTTATGGTGTGAATATGTGTCTTGGAACTTTTGCTTAATTTAGAAGCCTGTCTCAGGCCAACACCTTTTCACACATATTTCGTATATGTTTGTAAGAGTATTACTTAATCTTTTGTAATGCATGTTTGCTGAACATATACTACGATAGTTGAACTACTTCAGTTATTTTAGTATTTACGTTGTTGAAGATGTGTTGTATTGTTTATCACTGTTGTCTCACCCGTGTGGATTAATCTGTCGAATGTTAGATAGAACATTCTTTCGTTTTCTTCGTTATAACGACCATCACCCCTGTGTGGACTACACTATTGGACAATGTATGTGTTTTCCCTTGTACTTTGGTTTTAACAATTGCTACATCCGCTATGGACTATTCCGCTGGATGTTAGATATACCATTTTTTTTCTCGTGTGTCTCTCCCTGGGTGATAGTACTACCTTTGATCTAGAGGCTCTCTTTTACCCTGTCCCTTACAATAAGAGAACCCATACACAAAGTTACATTACATACCCACCAGGAATACTCACCTCTCTTTCTTGAAGTTACAAGAATAACACTCTCATGTGCTGAAGAACAAGAGCTAGGGAAAATATTTAAGATAATTGCAACCGGTCCATGATACCGGATGGGTCTCCTACACCAAATGGTGTGAGGTTTAGTTGGGATCTCATATCGGTGATATCCCCTTAATGTTGGCGGGTTCAACACCATCAACATTTCTAGTGCTAGAAGGAGGACCACCATTAGTTTATGGATTAGTGTCCTCTCAACCTCACATATCCATCATATGGTCAAGGTAGTAACATGAACTCCCTCTTTCCCATGTGAAACTATAAAGTTGGTTTCTCCTTGCCTCCTAAACCCGAATATAAAATTTCATATCATCACATCTGTGTTGTCCATCCCATCACCCATTAGTTTTCTGAGGTTCTTGGACTAATTCCAGGAGTACACACTCTCCTCTCTTCGCTGAGGAAGAAACAACCTACACCCATAGGAGTATTAGTCTCTTTTGTTCAAGAATTAATCCTTGCCACTCTTAAAGAGTTTGCAGAAGCTCTTGTGAACAAAGAAGAACCTCCTATTTTATTAGAAGGAATAGAAGTTAACAATTTACTCTTGGGCTTAGGTTCTGGCAGCGGAAGCCAAGGAGGCATAGGCACAAAGGAACCAATGGATTCGAAGGTTGAACTGTCAAATTCAAAAGAAGAGGAGGAGGATGAACAAGAGGGCAATATGGTTGATAAAAATCTAGAATGGATGACACAGTGCCCATTGGCACTCCAAGGTGTCTTGCACAATATTCCAATACATGCAAAGAATTTGTTAACAAAGTATGACCCTAACAGAACAATTAAGGCTAAAGACGATTTAGACATGTTCTACCAACATCTGCAGACACTCAAGGTACCTTATGACGATGTTGCATGTAGATTTTTTCCATGTACCTTGGATGGAAAAGAAAATGTATGGTACCATAGCCTTCTTGTCATCCAATCAGAACTCGGGATGTTTGAGAGAATTTTCCTTGAGAAATTTGTTGAGGACAAAACCCTTGTCATGTTATTAAAAGAGCTGGGTAGTCTCAAGATGGAGTAGAAATAAAAAGTGAAATATTTTAATCAGAGGTTTAATCATATCTTGAAAAAGTTCACTATAGACACTAAACCTCATGACTCCATCACATTTGACTACTACATGTCTGCACTATTCACCATCATTGCGCAGTTCATCAAGCGAGTTGCAGAATCAATAGTTTCATCTTTATATTTACATTGAGATCTTTTTTATTCTTGAAATTAACCCAAAAAAAAACATAATTTTGTTATATATTATCAATTTTATTTATTATTTTTATAACACTATATTTTATTATAAAAATTAAATAAATCATTCATTTTTATATTTTGCAAAAACTTATTATCACTTAATTTAAATAATTGAAAATAAAAATAAAAATAAAAAATTATATTTTTAACAATTAATAACTATATTATTATTTCAATTATTACTAATCAAACTTTTTTTATAAACAATTTAACTTGTAGTTGTGTGACATAAAAATAAAATGCAGAAAAGTCACATGGATTGTTAGAGGTATAGTCTAAGTCCGATTCACTCCGTAAATAGATATGATTGTTTTTCTTGAAAAATGAATATTAATTTGCGATACAATATTCTATTCACTTTACTCAATAAAAGTGAGAAAATGAGTTATTACTAAAATAAATGTTTTTTCTTTAATCTTTTAAAATTTAAATGATAATGTTTTGAGATTTTTTTCATTAAATTTTGTAGAATCTGAGATCATTTTCGTTTGATTTTTCAAATCTAAAAGGAGATCTACCTTTAAGATCAAATCTTGAAGAGCATAAGAAAATAAGAATGATAATTTATTTTAATAGTAATAGTAATAATTAATTGTATAATAGTAATGATTAATATATAAATAGAATAGAGATGATAGTGTACTCGTAATAAAATTATATAATTAATATAAATAATGAGTAGCAAGAATATAATATTATCCAAGAGTAATTGGGTGATTAATAGTATTAACATGTTAGATATAATAATAATAGTAATAATAGAAAAAAAACAGAATAATAATATGTGTGATATGTCCAATGTTTTGGATGGTGACTCCATCCATCATTAACGACCATAGAGTCACCATGTGAAACGATGGAAAAGTTGGACAGATCACACATATTACATAGTGTTATTATGGAAATATCTAACAATATGATTAACTACAAAAGTCTCCAATAGCTAATAAAATGACTTAAAATCATATTATCATAATGACAAAATTAGAAAATGTACAAAAGATATATTGTAGTTAGAGATATAAACTCTAGTGCACCTTCAAATTTACACATTAATTTTTTTTATTATTATATTTAATATAGTAATAACATGTTATCATTATTAAGGTTCCGTGAACTTTCCTCTTGAACAAGCATTCAAAAGTTTCGAGTTCATATACAGTCAGTTTTCCCCTCTAAATGTTTCTAGATGGTTTCCATAAGTAAAATGGTATAGAGACATTCTTGAATGAAAATTCATTTTATTTTAATTTTTGAAGAAAAATAATTCGCTCTATCTATAAAGGGATGATATTTCATTATGGGTTCCACAACATTTAAACAACCTTTGAGTCTCTATAATATCCCAATGGTATGGATTCCCCTTGAGAATAAAATAATGTGTTGGGGGATTATTAATACATTTCATCATTTCCACCTATCCCTGCTCAAGCTTGAGACATGTTTAATGTTAATCACACATATAGCTCATATTAACCTTGATCCCTCACATCATATGACATGTGGATGTCTCTGTTATAGCTCACAATCTTCACTATACATTTTATCCCTCACATCATATGACATGTGGGCATCTTTGTTATAGCTCACAACCTCGACTTTAACTTTTAGACCCTTTTTCTTGAGTGACTAATGGTGATCATAATGTGTGGTTCACTTTCTACGTGTCAAGTATAAAAAACATGGCTACCCATCCATGTAACAAAGGCACAATAGGATGTCTCAAATGAGACAAGGTAACTGGATGGTGCCTTTTAATCACTACAACAAATTGGTGACATTGACTACCATCGCATAGTTTCCATTCGACATTGCTTTATTTTTGCAGACAAATATTTCCATACCGATAGACTAGTGCTTCAACAATACACTGATTTGATTATTCATGTCATGTTATTTCCACAAGGTGCATGGCTTTCATTTCACCCTATGACACTAGCTCGGGCTGCAATGGCAAGTAAAGATTAGCCAAATTATATTGGATTGATTTATGTGGCTAGGTTTGATATTTTTCCTATTTTGTTATCATACGTGAGGAAAGTAATTTCAAGTAATGAATTCTGAGGAGATTTGATGGTTTTTCAATGAGTCATCCAATAAAAATTCTCTAGCGAACATTTGATTCGGTATTACAGGTGTTTGAGATGACATAACAAAAATAGCATGCTATCTATTATTATCACAAGTTGCTTTAAATTTTGGTTTCTGAAGATATTCTTATTTTAATTATGGTTGAAAGGTCTCGAAATTTCAAATTTCAAAAATAATATTGTAATAAATATTCCAGAAAATTTTATTTTATTAATAATAAATAAATAGATGCAATCTTATGAGCGGTGTTTGTGAGCATGGATTTTGATTTTATATTAGGTGGCTCTGCTTTACTAATGACAAACTATAAAAATAAATTTGTAAGGGGGATAAATAATAGATCTTAAGGGGGCATGTAGCACAAAGGGGATATGGCTTGATGGTGGAACAAGTCATCAGAAATAAATAGTTGTTAGCGTGAGTTTTTCCAAACGTTATGAGGATACGAAGGATCAATGATGAATTTATAACTACCCGAGTAAGAGAGAGGATTCTCATGTTGCGAGAGCATAAGTGAAAGGTTGAGGTTGATCTATGAATACCATGATCTAATACTTGAAAGTGAAAATCCACAGAGCTAAAACATGCATGAGGAACTCATCTCTATAAAATCACAACCTAAGGCTTAGGGGTGTGTTGGTAAAGAGATTTGTCTTATCGATTGACTATAGACAAATGGAACATCCCCGATAAGTTTGTATCATCCATATGGTTGTTGGTTCATCCAGTCATTAATGCATGTTTTCAAGTAGTGATTTCCATTCATTACTATTGATGTTACATGTAAGATATATTAGATCATGCACAACTTCATAAAAATTGATAGAAATTGATACCTTATAGGCTTTACTACCAATCGTTATAACATTTAAGAGAAGGTTATTATCCCATCCAAGAATCTCATACCAATATTATTGTCTACATGTTTTCAATGTTAAAAGCAATATGGATAACTTTTAAAGCTAAATGGTTGTTCACTAGATTAATGGGCATTTGAATGGTTGATGGGAAGGGTTAATTTAAATATACACCGTAAAAATAAATTATATTTGTGTCTTGCATATTAGGAAATACCTCTAGATAGGCCCAAATCTAAACCACTTAAATTTGGATAAACTTCCAAATCTTCCTTCATTTCTTTATATGCTAGGCCCCGAGTATTGCAGACGAAAGGACTACACAACCTCCTAGACTTAACGCAAGTGTGATGTATTAGATTAAATTATAGAGATAAGTGACACGCATATTGACAAGAGTATATGCCAAAACTATAGCATAGGATAAAATCAATGTTATTTCTTGAAGATCATAAAACAAGGGAACTAATCGTAATAATCTATCAATGGAAGCTAAGGATCATTGTAAAACCTATGATGTTGCCTACATGAACCTATTTAGGCCATGAAAACTCCAAGAATTAGAATAAATCCTAAAGCAGACAAAGTAAAGGGAAAGTTACAACCTAGAAGCATGAGATTCTTAGGAATGGTGGGATGCCCTATGAGGTATGTTGTGTCGATAACTAAGAAAAGAGGCTACAAGGATAAACCCATTAAGTAACTATTCACTCCAAAATCAAAAACAAAATCAATTTTTATGCATTCCTATAGTTTTAGCCAAAATGGAAAATGAAAACCACATTCCTAATGTGAGAAAAACATGGCCACGGATCCTTAAAGACAACCATAAATTTATTGTTATTATCAATATCTGGCGAGGGTGGTGGAGGGGCCAAAACTCAAATATGATCCAAAAATCAAAGGCCTGAAGAATAATAAACAATGCATACGTTTTATATTAGAAGTTCTACACATTTAGAGCACTGTAAACATAATCAATATTATATAATGGAAGAATCATATGGCTATGGTATGATACCCTTACCCTCTCGATTACTAAATGGAATCACAAAATAACCCATTAGTAAATAACCATAAAACAATATTAAACTAAATGATGTCTTTCAATTTCTCCAAGGGAACGGATAAATAATACTATAAGTATGAAGAATGGGTTCCTAGTGTGTTAACCCTCTCTGAGGTATTTTATTACAAACAAAAAATTCCTTATGGAAACCCAATAACCATATAAACTAGAGATAGGTAAAAATGAGGCCATTCATAATAAGTGAAAATAGAAGTCATTCAAGGAGACAGATGAAAAACAAAGTAGGGGAATGAAGTTATCATCGTCTCATCATCGTACTGAGGGAAATTATTTGGGAAGTAGGTCCATGGGCTGACATACATCCCCTCCTTAGTTTGTGTCTTATCATAAACATAAACTCACCTCCAAATAACAAACCTCCTGCCCAAACCATGGCAATAATAATTTAGTGTCTTAGAAAAATGAAATGAAAGTTAAAAACAAAAATAGATAGCAAACAAACATAGTTATTACCTATATTGTTTACCATTCCTTTCAAATCCTCTACGTAGTGCAAGAAAGATAATGCTAATCCAATTTTACATTTCATACAAAGAATAACACTTAATGTGGGTAGTCTCGGTTGATTGCAATCTGTGCTTTGGGATGCATAAGAGGGAAGGGAGAAAGATAAAAATAAAATGAAGGAAATGGATTGTAGGAAATTAGTATCAGAATGAAGGAAAACAATTCACAGAGTTAGAAAGAAAATTGGGACAATAGAAAAGAAAACTCTAGAACCATAACTGTGAAAGAATATGTTCAAACCCTAATTTCAAAATGTGCTTACCCAGGAAGTCAATCCATTTTCCACATGTCAATTACCTATTTCTAAGCTTCAAATCACCTTTTTTCAAAATGACAGAAAACGTTTCTATGAAGCCCATAACAAACATCACATTTAGGACAAGAATGGTAATCACCATCAGTTAATAGTTTAAGGGCCGAAATACCGTTTGAAAACATGAACATAGTGATAAGTGAGCATAAATTAAACCCACGTCGTGCCAAACACTACGCCGAACACATATCCCCCTAGTAGAACATAAAACCTTGTTGAAATCAATTGAGGGAAGGGAGAAACCATATGAGGGTGGGGTAAACATATAATCGTGCCCACTGTGGCCCAATGAGTCACCAAATGGCATGGTAGAGTGCATTTTTATCAAAATTTATAAGGTAACAAAGTTCAACCTATAGTCAATAATAAACTTAGATAAGGCCAGCTCATAAGCGAAGTTACATCTTGTGTTAAAACAAAATAAAAATAAAAATTAGGAGAGCTATGAAGAGATGTATCAGAAATGGTATCAAACAACTCGTTTACAATACTTGGACCTACATGGGCATAAAATAAACAAATAAAATAAAAATATAATAACTAATAATTTTTATTACAACTCTTACATGTTAAATGGTTGAGGAGGGAGAAGGAGAGGCTCTATAGTGAAGCCATGATGGGAGTGAACATCATCGAGGTAAAGAATCATGAAAACGGATATCTATTGAAATACCAATCTCTAGGAATAAAGATATCCAAGATATGTTGTAAGTCATTTAAAAAACTATTAAAAGGATGAAAACTAGAAATAGATAAGCATAGAATTGATAAAAAAACAACTATTGAGGATGTAGGTAGAGTAATATAACATGTAAGAAGAGCAATAGAGGATGAATGCAACAATGTTGGAAAGGTCTAATGATAAAAAAGAAAAGAAAAATAATGGGTAGAACTATAATATTAAGGAAAGGATTCCAAAGGAATGAAAGGAAGATTTAAAAATAAATGATCCACCTAATCTAGGAAATAAATTCTTGAATGAAACTAATATAATAAATGTGACCACTAAATCCTTAGACAATAGTGAACAAAAGGAGCAAACACTTTGAGAAAAAATAACAATGTAGAAGAACTACAAGCAAAATTTAAGAAATTGATGCCATCAA
Organism: Pinus taeda; assembly: GCA_000404065.3. Classification (NCBI taxonomy): domain Eukaryota; kingdom Viridiplantae; phylum Streptophyta; class Pinopsida; order Pinales; family Pinaceae; genus Pinus; species Pinus taeda. The sequence continues at coordinate 19,388 of APFE031665348.1, forward strand.
TTTCTGAAAGAGATTCTAAAGAGAAAAAAATACATGGTTGAGTAATATAGGAAAATATTTTCATCTTTATCAATATTCTAACAACCCAAAATCTAGGCTTACTACATACCAATTAAATGGTGAATCGAATATTTGGTGGGAGAATACCAAAATTTCTAATGTAATAAATAAAAAGGAGACAACATGGAAACATTTTAAGGATGCATTTGAGAAACAATATTTACGTGAAATATACATTGATAATAGAGCCAAGGAGTTTCATGACTTGAAAATAGGAATGTATGAATATAGATGTCATTACTGCCAAATTTTAAAGGTTGTTTATGTATGTACCTTACCTTTGGGGAGTAAAGGAAAAGGTGAAGAGCTACCTCTAATTTTTACACTCCTTATAATAGAATCAAATTGAATTTTACAACCAAAAAAGAATTGATGAAGTTATAAGAAAAGAAAATCAATGTCATTAGCAATTTAGTCATAAGATAGAACAATACAAGGCATGGTCTACTAAGAAAAAGGAGATACCATATTTCATAGGAAAGGGATTCGAGTAGCCAAACTTTATGATATGGATTTGATCATTGAATTTTTTTTTCTCCATATTGATGCTTTTAGAATGAAAATTTTGTAAGAATCATCGCATAGAACCCTTTTTACTAGTAGGACCTAGTTTTTCAAATTGGGGTCTAAAACATTATCAGAGAACTTTGAGGCATTAAATGAAAATATTTCTCTTTAGCATCACACATTTTTTTCCTATTGTACACAGAAAGACCTTTCTAACAGTGAATGAATTTCGTCAATCAAAGTTCATATGTGAAAGTTATGCCACTCAGAATTTGACCTTCCTATTTTCACCACGATACTTTGAGAGGATGCTATGTAATCACCCGTTATTCATGAAAAATGGACTAGCCACATTATGACAATGAAAAAGAGTCTAGAAAAGTATATATTATAGTATATATAGGGTGCTAGTATAACCAGGTGACTTGGAAGAAAAAAGGTTCCATTACTTCAAGTGCATTTGCTCCATAGCTGCATAAAATTAGTCGAGAGGGATAGGAAATAGAGAAAACAAAGATGATTTTTTCACTATAGTAGCCCTTCGACCACAAGCCATAATTCTTTCTACTCACCACCATTTTCTTATTAGAGAAGAAGAATAGAGGAGCCTCACCTTCCAACTAGGTTTTCCTCTCAACAAGGTTTTTTACGTCTTATCTCGTGTCAAATATGTTCATGTGTCACATCTCCCTTTGTTACTATTTTTTGTTTGCAAATCATTTGTCTCAATATAACACTTTTCTTTCTCTTATGTTACATATTTTTCCTCACCTCTAATAGTTTATATCTATGTAAACAAAATTGTCCTTAACATTATCATCTCAAATAAGAATGCAAGTTATTTTTATATTACAAACTACGTATATAATTTTTTATCTCTCCTTTCCTCTTTCTCTGTCCCCCTCCCCATCTCTCTCTCTCTCTCTCTCTCTCTCTCTCTCTCTCCAACTTTGTTACTATCCCCCTCTTCTCTCTCTTAAATTTGATCGTGTTGTATTGTGTTTAAGGAAGTATCTAAATTAAAAAAGTTGAATTGGTTGTAAGATATTAAACCTATATTTTGGATCAATCATGTTAGATAAAATACAACAATGAAAATCTTAAACAAATCATGCTCTATCTTTCCTCTATTATTTTTAATCACTTTTCTTTCTATCATCGCTTGGATCTTTAGTTATGATGGATCTATGTTGCTTCTTCAAAATATCATTTATATTATATAAAGTTCACATCATTGTACATAAAAGTATTCTCATTTTTAATTTTATTAAAACCTTGATTTAATTTCTATAGAAATATTTTTAGTAGTCATGAGGATAGAGGGTTTAGATATATCTCAAAACTACTTATAACATTTTTCCTTTTAGAGTCAATTGAAAAAATGTTATCAAATTAAATTAATATAAGGTATTTTGATTGTGAAATAACTTATGGTTTTTGGGCATGTTATATTGATAATTCATGGTATTGGCCCATGGTATTGTACAAATCATATTTGCAAATTAATAATATCCATTGTAAAGTGGGGGTGAATATTCCTATTTAAGAATCTTGTCATAATGTTATAAAATATTTTGAATCTGAAATAAGTTATGATTTATTGGCATGTAGTATTGATAAGCCATGGTATTGTAACAAAATCTATTCACATGTTCATAATATCAATGGCAAAGTGGGGGTGAATATTGATGGTTAAAGATCTCGTGATAAGCCATGGGATTGGCCCATGCTATTCTAGGAAATCCATTTTACAAGTTAATAATATATATGGTAAAGTGGGGGTGAATATCCATGGTTAAGAAACTTTTCTTGTTGTTAATAAAATATTTTGATCGTGAAATAATTCATGTCTTTCTGGGTATATTGTATTGGTAAGTCATGGTCTTGGACCATGATATTGTAACAAAGCCTATATACAAGTTAATAATATCCATTGTAATATGGGGGTCAATCTCCATGGTTAAAAGTTTTGTCATATTGCTATAAAGTATTTCGGTTGTGAAATAAGTTATGTTTTTTGGGAATGCAGTATTTATAAGCCATATTGTTGGCCCATGGATTCCATGTAATAAATCCTATTCACAAGTTAAATTAATTGTAAGATGTTTTTCATTTTTTTTCAACATTATTTTTCTTTGATTTCGTTAAAATTTAGTGGGGAATTTTTGGAATGATAATTTTGAGCTCTTTAGTGTCTCACATTTTTGAAAAGGTTGATGTCGACATCGAGGTGGTTTTGTGATATGTAACGGGTTGCAAGTCTCAACTACTTTGTACTACCAGCTTGTTACAATATATAAATTATCTATAACAAATTGAATTTTATTAATTTGACTTTTTATTATTAATCAGGCCAATATTTAAATGCACATTTCAAGTGTCTCAAATTTTTGAAGAGGTTGAATGTCCACATCAAGGTAGTTTTGTGATATGAAACTATAGCAAGGGTCAACGACTTATGTAGTACTTGTTTGTCACACGATATAAATTATCTATAACAAATCGAATTTTATTATTTTTATTAATTTAACTTTTTATTATTAATTGAGGCAATATTTAAATGTTTAAACTCATTTCTAATATCACTTTTATTGTTTTTTATTATATATTTTTTTGCTATATTTAATTCTACCTAAACACCCACAAGGGGATTTTGACCGGTTGACCTATCGCAGAAGATGCCTTTAAAAATACACCCATTCATTGTCAAATTTCGAAAGTCCCATTAGAGCACCTTTTTTTAGGTTATATTTTAATTGAAACCAACATTTAAAAATTACTTACATACTTGCAAGCCGCCTCTTAAATAGAAATAAATTGCAATTACATAATTAAATTAAAAATTATTTCAAAAAATTCAAAATAAATACTTATATTATTAAATATTTTATTAACAATTAAATTTGAAAATATTAACTTTGTGATTACCATGTTTATATATATATATATATTATATATATGTACCGTGAAATTGCCTCACTTGATATTTTTTAACATTTTATAAGTTTCAATAATAAAGGGGTTATATTTTTTAATAAGATTTACTGTTTATATTTATAATTTCAAGTTGAATTTAATTTTATTGGATAATTTGAAATATTACAAACCTAAATCAATATAATCACTTGATTTCCATTTTTTCATTTAACTTTTGAAATAGTTTTAAAATTAACCAGTTTCAAAATTCATACAATAAAAATTCAGTGTATTCTCTTAAAACATAAAACATTATGTAGTGTAAAGATTATTGGCTTCAATAAAATTCGGGTGAAAGATGATAACAAAACATTCATGGACAAACCATAGTTATCAAGTTCGAATTCGAATTCGGATTCGAATTCGATACGATACGATAAAAATTCGGATGGAAAAATTTCAATTCGATAAAAATTCGGATGGAAAAATTTCAATTCGGAAAAAATTCGAGAGTATATATCTTAAGCGTTTAAATATATTCATACTATTTCTCTTATAATAATAATGTCTTGTCATTTTATTCCCTTTCATTTTGAAATTTAAATAATTTTAATAATTTTAATATCAATATAAACAATTTTAAAATTACCCTTTACCTACCAAAACTACAACCACACTTGTCTTAAATCCAAAATCTATCTCCGTTTTAAAATTCAAAATTCCCTGCTACTTTCAAATCCGATCTAAAATCTTTTTTCTATAATTAATATTTATTTAAAAAAATGATATTTAAAACTCAAAACTACCATTCTTTAATTTCAAATTTCATCTAAAATCTTTTATAATTAATACATACTTAAAACTAAAATATTCAAAACTTATTTTTATAATATTTTAAAAAACAATTAATTATTATAAAATTTGCTCTTCACTTGCTTTTCAAGATTTTCTCAAATTATTTCCTTTTCTATTATCTCAGCTTTTTTACTTCTTTAACACAACACTTAAATTTAAAACTAGAAATTTTCTCAATCAAATAACCTTTCCATTTTATTTTCAAAATTTTGCTCAAATTATTTCTTTCCTTATTTAGTTTTCTCAACTTTTTAAACATTTTGAAACCACACAGAAATTTACAACTCTTTTCTCAATCTTGCAATCTTTCCATTTCCTGGGGCCAATCCCGTAGCTATCTATTTTGTACTATTTTAAATTCTCAGAGACATAAATTAATAAATCCTTGAGATAAACTAAAAACCATAAAACCACGTAAACCAAATCTAAATGAAGCTACATGAACCGAATCGAATTTTCATCGAATTATTCGATGTACAAATCAAATTCCCGAATTTCCGTAATTTTTTTTCAATACAGACGAATTTGGTAGCTATGGAAATTACTAACTAGTTATCCATTTAACACTGACATTTCTCAATTTATAATTTTTTCAAATATAGAAATTAGGTTTTTTTTGTTTTTTCATAAAAGAAATACCAATTCATTATTTTATAGTTTTTGTTAAGATAGAAGTTATTTTTTTAATTACAATTATATAGAAATTACTAACTCACTTCTATTTACCATTTTATAGAAAAATGTGATAGAAATTATCTTTCTTTTTATAATATATTGTTTTTTAATTTTATTATTATAAAAATGATTTTTTTTTTTCCAATTTATGATTAATCCTCGTATAAAAACGAACCCGTATAAAAAAACTAAAAAAACTAAAAAAATTAGGTTTATTATAGAAACAAAAAAATATTAACATTAAAACTAAAAGATCGGTGCATTATTTCAATTTTCAGAGCTGCGTTATTTTTATAAAAGGTAACTGAAAAAATCGGATTTACTTCTTTTTTATTTTATTCCGCAGCGATGTGTGAGCATTCCTCTTCCTGATTACAGAGTCGGAGCTTCTCACCCATCCTGTGAGAGGAAGCATGAACGGTTAAGGGCTTAATCGGATTGAATGAAAGGCAAAGACAGAGAATGGTAAATTTGGTAGCGGAGCCAATGGTAAATTTGGTAGTGGAGTTGTGCTGCACTGTGGACACCAGACAAATTTGGTGGCTGAGTTGTGCTGGACTGTGGACACCATGTCGAGATTCAATTTTATCATTCTACAACTTCACTGTTTGTCAACTCCCAGCACGGTGGACACTCACCATAAGTCTATAGAAAAGCTTAAACCAAAATCATGCAATACTGACAGTATAGAATTGAAAAATGAAGAATTATAAAAAAAAATTTGCCCGTATAGCCAAACTTAGTAACTATAGTAATAACTAATACCTTAAAATAATTCTTAATTTGAAACACAATATATTTTTAATAATCTATCAATTTAATTAAAACTATTTTAATGGATGGAGTCACCCTCCAAAATGTTGAACAGATCACGATCATTTTCTTATAAAAGAAATTCAAATTATCAATTTCGAAGACATTATCGATAATTTGGAAATTACGAAGGCATTCTAAACCAACACGCTCATAAGCAATGCCACTTATATATTAAGTGAGATAACTATAGAATTGTCTAACCAATATTACATACATATAAAATTAATTAAAGAGAAATTCTTCTAAGGATTTAGAGCGTTGTATAAAGGGCATTCAATTTGCCACTGTAACAATGGCAACAACGCTTTACTTGGCATCATGACCGAGTTGTATCTCAAGGTCTAAAGTCTTTGTGGGTTGACCTTGTGAAGAATTCCTTCAACCTAGTCATGCGACGTGAGATCCACTATCGATGTACCCATGGCAACAACCCTTTACTTGGCATCATCACCGAGTTGTATCTCAAAGTCTAAAGTCTTTGTGGGTTAAACTTGTGAAGAATTCCTTCAACCGAATCATGAGACGTGAGCTCCACTATCGATGCAAGACGTGACCTCCACTATCTCACTATAATATTTTTTTAAAAATGCGTTGTATTTAGTGTAATTTTTTGGAGTTACGGCATAAAAGATTGTGGTGAAATTTTGATTTATGTTATTTAAATTAGTTTTTTTTATTATATATATGGATTTAACACCCTGAAAATTCCCTAGGGCACTTCTATTGTGCAGTTTTACCCATCAAACTTGTGATTGCAATGAATTTCTCTCAGATTTTAGAGAAATTAGACCAGAAAAACTCACTGGAAAAACTTCCAAAAGGTCACACTAAAAACAACTCGCTTAAAAAAACATGCCACATGTATGAAGAATAGGAAAACAATGTAATAGGAATATTTAATTTTTTTAATTAAAATATTGTTTTCAATGATATTTTTTAAATTATGTTTAAAATTGATTAAAATTTAAAATTTTATTATGTAGTATGTATAATGTAAGATATTTTAAAGTGTTTTTCTATATATTAAATTGTATATAATAATATTTCTATAACTAAAAATGGTAAATTATTATAAAATTAATTACGAACAATAATATAGAAAAATGGAAATATATAACCATTAAATTAATATTAAATAAAAGTTTTAATTTTTTTAAAATATTTATTTTTGAATTTAATAATTTAGATAAAAATATTTAATTTTTAATTAATGTTTGTATTAAAAAACATTTGTATCTTATCTGAAAATATTTTATAATACTTCTAACTGAAATTAAAAAGCACTTTCTCCTATCCAAAAAAAATTACAGAATTACCTCTGGTCCAAGAAACCTAATCAACTTAATTTAAAGATATTTAAAATATCTAATAAAAAATAGACATTTTGAAATTATATTTTTTAATTTAAAATAAAAATATAATATTTACAAAAAATTTAAATATTTTTTTTATAAATTCATGAAACCAAATCTTGATTCTAATGTTATATAATATCTTATAAAAAAATATATCTATATAAAATAATCCGATAAATAACCCCCTATTTAAAATTATTATAAAATTAAATATTTTCATTTTAATAAAATTAATCATAAAACTTATTTGAAAAACTGCTTGTGTTAAGGCTTAGTCGACCTGAGGAGTAAAGCCAGCCCGAAGATTCCTGGAGTAGCGCTGAATCCGCGTGGTGTGAAGTGGTCTATCTGTTTTTGTGAGTTCGATCTGGTTAGAGAGAAAGCGACCGCTGTTGGAATCGGAGGGCAGAGGCCGTGAACATTGGTAAAAACCTGAGGTCAGGCAGTTTGGAAGATCGGTGCGTCAATCCCGGTTCGACGTTGTATTTATATGCAGAGCCCAGAAGTTAGTTTTAAATGTGTGGTGGGTGTGTAGCACAGGAATATAAACATGTGGTGTAAGCAGCACATAAAATTATGTATTTTAAATATTTGTTATATTATCAAACTTTTTATCTTTCGAGTCACCCAAACTACTGTGTTATCAAATGAAGAATATCAAATTAGCTTTTCTTATCTATGTTTTCAATATAAAAATAAAATTATAATTAATTTTTTAAATATTTATCATTTTTGCTTAATGTATTTCTAGTATAAAAATAAAATTATAAAAATTCTAAATATCTATTATTTCTTAAAGTGTACAATAGTATTAATCATAATCATCATCTTGCATATATATTTATATTATTAAAAATCAATAAATTTAATATAATCCAATTAATTTCGTTTTTTCCTTTAAAAGTTGGAAAATTATTTTAATATTTCCAAGATTATATTGTAACATTACTAAAAATTTTGGTTAAATCTTACTTTAAAAAAGGATTAATAAGATATTAAAAAAAAAAAAAAACTCTCATTAAATATTAACTTAAAATTAATTAATAATATTTATAAAAGAGTTAGAAAGAGAATCAACGGGAAAAGAAGAAGACCTTGATTTTTGTATATTAAGAATATGAAATTGATTTTTATGGTGAATATGGTTCATGGAGTATTTAAAGTGGTTTTTCCAACAAGTTTAAGTAAAGGTAAAGACAAACTTAGAACTTAGAACTTAGGGCATGTTTATAAAGTGAATGCATTTAATATGGAGAAGATAAGTTCCCACTAGTTGATTAAGTGCTTACTGATATATTGAAACCAAATGCAAAAAGGGAGGGAATGAAAGTCATTGATAACAATAGAACATTATTCAAAAAATGTTTGTTTGTAGCAAATTAGAAGAGAGGTTCTATATAGGAGTTGACGTTTTGAAACAACATGAAAGAAGCTCTAAACCACTCCATTGCAACATGTAAATTTCATCCTAAGAATAATAAGACATTTTGAAACAAGAAGAAAGAAGCTCTAACCCACTCCATTGCAATATGTAAATTTCATCTTAAGAGTAATAAGACTTGAGATAGCAATTTGGATTTAGAAAGAGGATTGTGTGAAGATATGTTTGGAGTATAGTTTTGCAAACATGTTACCATAGAGTGTAAGATATCCTCTTGGAAATATCTTAAATCTTCCACCAATTTTCTAATTTTTTTTCTTGGAATCTTCAATGACAAATTTTGTCAAATAGTTTAATGATATTTGGCTATAGATGCACTATTAAATTTTAATTTCAAAAATAAAATACACAACATTCAAGGACTTATTGAAGTACTGTAAAATGCTGAGCTGAAATTCATTCCACAACTAGAAATATAATAGATCACGAATTAAAGGTTTATATGTGTCATACAATGGAATCCATAGTAATTTCACAATTGCAGAAAATGAGAGAATGGGAAATAGTGTAATGGAACCTGGTATATATGCATTTATGCAAATAAACTTCAGGGTAATATTTCTCTATTTGGCTATGCTCTCAAGGTTTCTTTTCTACAACTACATGTATATTACAGGAGTACACTTTTGTGATAGATAAAACATTATCAGCTCAATTAAATATCATTCAACGCACAAATTGAAGGTACAAAGAGTATCTATTCTCATATTTACATGGATACAATGCATATAGTTATTATATAACTAGCAAAGAATGAGTTTCTAGACATCTATTGAACACATGCTAACAAAGAGAAAAGTATCAAAGACTAACAAACTAACAAAGATGAATCATCGAGCTCCTAGATTCCCATAGATGATACACCCAATAATGATATACAAAATCGGCCCACAATCTTTTGTTATATCCACTATAAATCGGTTTCCTTTAAATCCAAACTCTTTGCACACAAGAAACACACCCAGAACTTCGATATGGAGCCATTGGAATGCAAATCAAAGGAACTCAACTCATGTATTCAACAAGGAAACATTGTTCATTATGTGCACACAAACTAAGTCAACCACAACAATAATATCATCCCCAACCAAGGAAAATTCTCATTGTGTTCCAGGAATAAGAGATTTGACCCACAAAGTATACAACTTGACCTCAAATTTTGTCTCTTTATTTAGTAGCATGACCCATTAGAATGGCTTTGAAGCTTGGTAACTGCATGGGTTCTCATCAACTTCTAAAAGAGATAGAAAAATATATATATCAGAAGATAAAATGAATGGATAACACCTTTTACTTGCATTATCTTCTACAAGTCTCTTTTCTGTTATAGTGCAATGGTGGAATCTAAGTGATTCCATTCCCTGAACCAACTAGGGTTTATAGTTTCAACATCAAAGCTAGACATTGCGGCTAGGGTTTCTCAAACCCTAAGCTCTTCTTCAAAAAATTTCTATGAATCCATTCTCTCAAACAACAAGTGATAGAATGAGGAGATAATCCTCACTTCTCGCTTTTTATGACTTAATTGCCACCTTTTTCTACCATTTTTCCCTTTTCCTCCAATTAAATATTAGAAACTTCTTCCTTTCTTATTTAATAACTAATTAAATACATTTTAACCCTAGAAAAATATTAATTCACTTCCATTGTCATACTAGCCACCCAAAGCCCCTTGTCACCATCCTTTGTCATAGATATTTTAGCCCTGATTCCAATGAGCTATTACATGTAGGAGTTTCTCCAAGTAATCAACCCAAAGCAACACCTTAATCATAATTAATGAAAATATGATCATTAATAACTATTTTTTTGTGGAAATCATCAAAATGTACATAACCAAGAGAAAATCGTGCAAAACTAATTTTGATAATGGAAATTGGCAAGCGATCTATGTTGGACTCTCTAAAATGTTCAAAACACTTTGGGCCCACCAATAATGTAATATAGAACCTCTGACCTAGTCGACATAAGCTCTAGAAACTTCTCCTAATATCATCACAATGTAATACAGAAATATGGGACATTACAGTCTCCCCTCCCCAAAATTTCTTGTCCTCAAGAAATTCCATCACCCTCTCAGCCTCCACAAGTTGGTCCCAATTAATACTGGAGTACCAAATGTGCCTCAAGGTCACTTTCGTACATTGCAATACTCAAACATGAATGGGCATCATGATGTCGGGATCCCAAGCCACTCTAATCATCTCGAGGGATTCCTCACTGTACTGACTCCCAAACAAGGCATAGACATGAGCGACCCTCTACATAATGTCAACAAGTAAAGCATTTCAATAGTGAAAATTTCTACCAAATCGTTGAGAAGCTCCTCTACCAGAGAACCAACCTTATGTACTTCAACATTAAACTCATGAATGTATGAGCCAACTCCTGTTGAAAAGGATCATCATTCACATGAATTAACCTTTGCGTCCTCTTCTAGTACCATCGACAGATAAATGAAGAGTTAAACACCTTCCTCCAAACTAAAGTCCAATGGAACATTTGACTGATATTCCCTTGTAAAGATAAATTCATCCATAATGGAAGTTGATCAATCAAGACCTATAATGCTAGGTCCCATGTTAATATAAAAAAGAGACTTCCTTGTTTTCACTAAGTCATTTTTAACATAATTGACTCTTGTGCCTCATCTTTCATCATTGTATGCAACATATATGCTTACATAATGTATCATCAATCAATCATGTGTATGCTAAAATTCCTTACCCTTGCTAGATAACAAAGAAAATTTTGCTTTTCCTTTTCCTAGTGGTGTACCCAAGTAGTACCTAGTGTTTAAACACACTCGTGAAAGGGTGGTTTTCAATTCATTGTGCCTCATGTGTAGAATTTTGTAGAATTTCTCCCATGAATCAACTAGCTTTGATATCATGTAGAACATTTTCTACAAATCTGCTAGATCCAATACCATGTAGAAATTCCCACTGTATATCACCTAGTAATGCAATGTACTAAAGCAAAACACTTGATCTACTTCTACAAACAATTTAGCGGAAGCTTAATAAACCATGAGCAACATCAATAAGAACACATATAATTAATATGGAGAAATCAATAACACATAACACAAGATATCTCCACGGGAAAGCACCAGCATAAAACCCCAACCATGTATTATCCATCAAGTGGAAATCCTCTTCACGATACAAGAAGAATTAGCTCTCAAGCTATTCAGTTCTAAATAAACTATGAAGATATGAAGATATGCCTCATGAACCACCCAAGCCCAATTGATATAGGCTTTCCCTATGGTCCTTACGTAGTTTGCTTAGGAAATAATAACAAAAGAATATATTATTAATTCCAACAAACCAAAAACAACCAATGGTCCAACTACGTATTCCTTGAGAACACTAGTTCCTCAACCATGCAAAAAATACTTACTAGAAATAGGTAAGCATCTGATAGTACATTGTCCCACATCTGATCTCAACTGAGTCTCTAACAGAACTGACATGCAACAGTTATCCATGAGTGAATCCTTAGTTATCTAAAATAATATATGTCACATGCATGCAAGCATTAACAAAGTATATTTTATTTTTTTAACAACTTGTTAAAATAATCTAACTGGACTTGACTAGTTAGAACTAAGTCAACTGATTCTCTCATTATAGAATTGAACCTTATCTCCTTTAATCAAGGGATAAATTCCTAAATCAAGGGAGAAAATAATTGCATGATCTCACAAAGGCTTCAAGTTTAACTTTCCATAATTGATTAACTGATGGAGATTAATTAATTAATATTTTAAACTACTGTTAAGACAAAAATTAATTTTACTTCCTTTAGATAGACTAGGGACTACTATAAATAGGAAGGGACCCAAAAATTCTATTTTTAGCAGTTTCTCCTCTCACCCAATGTGGCCAATGACCTCACTGGCCAAACTACTATTTTTAGACATGCTATTTTTAGACATTCTATTTTCAGACATGCTATTTTTAGACATTCTATTTAGACATTCTATTTTCAGACATGCACACTTTTCAACACTCCCTCTCAACAAGAAAGGCTTTCTCTCAAACCTGATCCTGTAACTTTGGAATGTTCTGCATGGAACACATCTACTCGGTCCACTTGCTCGAACAACACTTGGATCAAAAAGAGTCCCAACTAACCACTCTTTTGGGCTAGGAACATACTCTAATGCTGAAGCTCTACTTGCCACTGACAAGTGATCCCTCTTTGAAAACTGCGCTATTGCAACATCTCCATGCATCTCGCACCATTGCACACCTCTCTGTGCCACCTAGCACTGTACAAAACACTTGTGCCTCTCGCATTGGTGTAGCTTTCTAGCTATGCATTGTCTTGGGATTCCCTGCACTGTTGCTCTCTCTACTGCTCCATCCCCTGGAATTAATAACATATTCTTTTGTTGGGATTCCCTGCATTGTCGCTCTCTCTACTGGTCCATCCCCTCGAATTAATAACATATTCTTTTGTTGGGATTCCCTGCACTGTCGCTCTATCTGCTGCTCCATCAGTTAGTGATGATGTGTCTAAGGAAAATCTTTCCCTTACTTAAGACTACATCATAGCCTCTGTCTTCTAGCATCGCGATCGACACCAAATTTCTCTTCAGTCTTGGTATATACTTGACATTAGTCAAGGTAAGGCGAGCTCCATGCTCCCTCTGAAAAAAAACCGTGCCTTCATCCGAGACACTATAATTTTCATCATTACCCATCGCTATGAGTATCTAGAGATCTCTCTCCTCCAAAGTACTAAACAAACTCTTGTCACTGGTCATGTGGAAAGAAGCTCCACTATCAAGAAACCAACCACTTCACACCATGGATGAAACCATGCATGTGAAGAGTGTAAAATCCAACTCAAATTGTGAAGCAAGTGCCTCACCTTCAGATCCTTCCCTGGATCCCTTCTTGGATTTCCTTCATGGACAATTTGCAGCATAATGGCCCACCTCATAACAACGAAAGCATCACACTTTGGATTTGTCAACCTTCTTCCCATCATTGGAAGAACTGGATTCAGAAAGAGAAACCTTCTCCTTTCCCTTCTTCGCCTTACTCGCTAAGGCACAGTTCTGCTCATCATGCATAAATGAAGAACTATCTCTGGTGCTCTGTCTGATCTCCTCCTGCATCAAATCCAACCATAGTAGTTCCCAATCTAGCAGTTTTTCCCTTTCATTCACCGAGTCCTGGTAGCTATGTTAGCTCTTAAGAAGGCCAAGGAGTGCTAGACTCACCATATCCTCATTCGATGTCACGAGCCCTACACTTGCAAGCTCATCCCTGCATGTGACGAGCTTGGTCAAATACATAGACATCGTCTCATCCCTTTCACACTTGATCTTTCGAAGTTTGTCCATCAGTGCCAACTTCCTCTAATCACCACTATTATGATATAAATATTTCAATGTTTTGCACATTGCATATGGAGTCTCCTTCCCATGGAGGCTCGAGACAATGTGATCTTGCACTCTCTCCAAGATAATTCTCCTAGCTCTAGCCACATAGTTCCTCCATTCCACCTACTCAGTCTTTTCAGTAGGCTTAGGAATTTCTTGATTAATGAAATCCTTAAGGCCATTATCTTCCAAAACTGCCTCCATGCAATCCTTCCAAGCTATATAGTTTGAGCTGCCATCAAGGGCATACTCAAGCCTCAAACCATAGAATGCCATCGAAGAAATAGCTGTGATAAGAACTTGAGATCTATATCCAGAATAATAAACTTCAAATTTGTCTTACTAGTATATTGTTCTTTCTTGACCACCTGTGCTCTGATACCATGTAGAACTTTTTCTACAAATCAGCTAGTTGCGATAAAATGTAGAAATTCCCACTGTAGATCACCTGGTAATGCAATGTACTAAAGCAAAACACTTGATCTACTTCTACAAACAATTTAGCAGAATCTTAATCAACCATGAGCAACATCAATAAGAACACATATAACTAAAATGGAGAAATCAATCACACATAACACAAGATATATCTATGGGAAAGCACCAGCATAAAACCCCAACCATGTATTATCCATCAAGTGGAAATCCTCTTCACGATACAAGAAGAATTAGCTCTCAAGCTATTCAATTCTAAATAAACTATGAAGATATGAAGATATGTCTCATGAACCACCCAATCCCTATTTATATAGGCTTTCCCTACGGTCCTTACGTAGTTTTTTTAGGAAATAATAGCAAAAGAATATGTTATTAATTCCAACATACCAAAAACAACCAATGGTCCAACTACGTATTCCTTGAGAACACTAGTTCCTCAACCATGCAAAAAATACTTACTAGAAATAGGTAAGCATCTGATAGTACATTGTTCCACATCTGATCTCAATTGGGTCTCTGACAGAAATGACATGCAACAGTTATCCATGAGTGAATCCTTAGTTATCTAAAATAATATTTGTCACATGCATGCAAGCATTAACAAAGTATATTTTATTATTTTAACAACTTGTTTAAATAATCTAACTGGACTAGACTAGTTAGAACTAATTCAACTGATTCTCTCATTATAGAACTGAACCTTATCTCCTTTAATCAAGGGATAAATTCCTAAATCAAGGGAGAAAATAATTGCATGATCTCACAAAGGCTTCAAGTTTAATTTTCCATAATTAATTAACTCATGGAGATTAATTAATTAATATTTTAAACTGTTGTTAAGAACAAAAATAATTTTACTTCCTATAGATAGACTAGGGGCTGCTCTAAATAGGAAGGGACCCATAAATGCTAATTTTAGAACTTTCTATTTGTAGCAGTTTCACCTCTCACCCAATATGGCCAATGACCTCATTGGCCAAACTGTTATTTTTAGACATGCTATTTTTAGACATTCTATTTTTAGACATGATATTTTTAGACATGCTATTTTTAGCAGGTCTATTTTTAGCACATTCTAAACTTAGCATTTCTTGATGCACACTTTTCAACATCATGCTTAGATGATGCCTCAAAATGTTCTGCAAAAGGTGTGTCATGCAGCTCTCTTATGCTTATCTCCCAAAGTGCATACTTTGGGGTGGAACATATGATGCCTCTATAGTAGGTCACGTCATACCTAAACATCTATTTTTTTAACTTTTGAATTGACCATATGCCTAAATTGGGAAGTGTCTCTTCTATCCCCATTGCATTATGTCTCATCCAACTATCTGAGTTAACTGCTATTTGTTATGCTATATGTGATGAGAGCATTGAGCAATAAATAAGGAAGCCTCTTTAATAATATATAGAACTATAAAGTGTTAGATGGGTGGGTCAATGCAGTTACATGATCAAGAACCCATTCAGATACAAAAGGGAATCCCTACAAGTATCTTGCTCTCTGATTCTCATTAGGTGATGTTCCAATTGATGATCAATATTTAAGGAATGCAATTCTCCATGATGATCATATGTACACTCAGTGATGTTTGGTAAGCCAAACTTAATGGTATGCTCAATGTCACGATCAATTGACCTCCTTAGAAGAAATTCTCCAAGATCCCATTATGTAGTGTCATACATCATTACATACAACCATGCACCATTTTTCTCCTCTCCAAACAAATGCACATCAAAACATATATTTGTGCACTATTGGATACCACTACCTACTATCTTACCTTCTTGTATGTTCCGATATCCCACATGTGCCAATAATCTACCACTCTACCAGTGAGACCACTACAATGTGAGTCATATCTCCCCATTTCTCTTGGTAGAACTAAGCGAAATAACTCCTTAGATTTTAAGGGTGATGTCAGTGTTGAGCCTATCCACAGTGGCTCGCGTACCTAATACATAAATGGAAGAACATTGTCTCCATAAAATTCCCTTCCTAATGGCACTCCAATGCCTTCCCGTCTAGATAATTCTTGCCTATAACCCCACACATGGTTGATGTAGCAAAACATCTCCTAGATTTCGATCATAAACTGACTGGCCAAAAGTAAGAACTGAAACTCACCTACATAATGTGTGTGCTAGGTCACTAGGTCAATTATCCCACCAACACCATAGTCATTCTGCACCTCTGGTATACGATGGAACGCCACACCTAGATCCCAATGGAAGCCTATGCTTCCAATATTCAACCCACTCATATCAACTGAACTTTGATCCCAAATGGATGTATCGTCATCTAAAATACCACTGTATCCACATCCCATGGGTCCATAATTAGAAACCTCTGGGACATACCTAAGTGCTAGTTCTTGTGGGTGGCATGCATCGTTAACTCTCACATGCATCTCCTCTATCAAATCACGAGTTCCCATAACATCCTGTTTTGTGATTGTTTCCATATATAACTAATGTTTTACTATGGAGAATGAAGAAAACACAAAATTCAACCCCATCTGAAGTTTCTCAACCTGCGACTCTAATTTTTGAAGGGTAAACTGACTTATCTTTAAGGAACCCTTGGCAGTCTCAAGGTTATGTGCAATCCTATCAAATTCCTCATCTTTCCCTATTAGTGCACCATCATATATCTCTGCAATAATGAGTATGTGATCTCTATCTGAAAGGAGGTGAAGGTAGTTGGATTCATCTCCACCAATGCCTTATTGAGAGTCTAAAAATATGTAAGTGAAGGCTTTTCTCCTAAACCACGATATGTCATTGCACTTATCAAATAATAATCTACCACCAATGCGTATCTATAATTAAAATTCCTCATGGAGGCAACAATATTATATTCACATACCTACAATTTCCTTGCCAAATGATGGGACTCGTGGTGACCATCATAATGCTTCACCAAATCATCTTCCTCTATCTCATCCTACATGCCTAACTCTTGATAAATTTGATCAACTTCCTAGGTATCATGATTAGTTGCTAACCCACCTGAATCATCATAATAATCTTTACTAAGTGATTAAGAAACTTTATCATATGTATTCTCATCCTATCCATCATATTTGTTGGTGTTATTAGCCTCATAGCACGGTTCTAATGGAGTATTAAAGTTTGTTGTTTTTTCAACCTCACTGCATACATCCTCAACATGAACAATTACAGGCACTTATAAGAAGTCATCCACTTCTTCAAATTTGAGCCCCTCTTTTTTCTTCCCAATTGTTAAAAAGTGGCTTCAACCATTTAGTATGTTCTAATAATGCTATTAAATTATTTTGATATCCATGGATAACTTGTAAAATTCCCCCATGATTTCCTGATTTTCCTTCAAATTAGTATCTAAAGCTTCCCCTCAAAGCCAATAGCTATCTAAGGACATGCTTTGATACCAATATAACATACCCTATTAGAAGTCTCTTAAATATGTCACTAACTTTTTAAGTTCTTGTTGCAATATTTAGTAAGAAATTTCGTCAAATAGTTTCATGATATTTGGTTGTAGATGCATTCTTATGATTTTAATTACAAAAAGGAAATACAAAACATTCAACAACTGATTGAAGTGCTCTAAATCAATGATATCACATTCATTCAACGCCTAGGAATATAATAAATCATTGATGAAAGGTTTATATCAGGCATACATTAATGGAAGCCATAGTAATTTCACCATTGTAAAAAAAGAGTACAATGAGCAATAGAGTGATGAAACCTAGTACATATGTTCAATATAATATGCTAAGCTTGGATCCTCTAGAAAGGTACCTTTGCTACAACTACATGTATATTACAAAAGTACACTTCTAGGATAGAAAAAACGTTTTTACCTCAATTAAATATTATTCCATGCAAATATTAAACATTCAACCACTAAATCTTCTCATACTTACATGGATATAATGCTCAAAATTATTATATAGATAGGAAATAATGATATTAGACCTCTTTTGTACCCACACTATCAAAGAGGGGAGTACCCCAACCTAAACAATAAAAATAGATAACTCACATTGTTGAAAATGCAAAAAGATGATGGAGCTTACTAAAAAGAAGTGACCTTCACTATGTGGTCCCGCAGGCTATTTTTGGCGCAAAGTCCATTTTTAGACTATGTCTATTTTTAGACACATAGATCATGGTCTATGAGTTGCAGGATTCTATTTGTGGATGATTGGTCAAGTTGGTAAAAATAGATGGACCTCTATTTTTAGACATATGGGCGGAATCTTAAGACTGCCAGGCTAAAAATAGCACAGTTGAATATTATTAGCTCTTAACAATATTTGAACTATAAACATTATCTGATTCTCTTGGAGCACTTCAGTTCGAGCTATACATGTGGCACATGCAACGGCCATAAGGAAATACACTTTTCTTATGGGTTACTTGAGCTATTGCATGAAGGACTTCAGTTAGAACTCAAGTGATTGAGTTTAGTGGACTGGAGGTGCAGTTGATGGAGTTGTGTTCAGTTTAGCTTTGTTAAACTGGTTGTATTTAGTCTAACTGGAAAATAGACTAGAGATGAGTTGGGTGAACTAGTTATTAATTAATTCACAAGTTATTAACTCATAATGCAACTATAGAATGTATCAATTAACTCAATTGCATGTCAGTGCATGTTTAGTTCAACAGGGATAGGTGTTAGAGGATCAGATTGCTATCAGTTGTGACTATAGTTGTGCACCGGATCTTGCACAATCAAGGGATTGAGTATTTCCAATGAGGATTGCGTGGTATATCCAAGGGAAATATGAATTTGGATCATTCATTCATCAGTATTCTCATGCAGGATTATGCAATGGAGGCAGGCAAGCAGTGGAAGAGATTTGGAGATCAGATCTGAGCTGTATTGTGTGTAACAGAGGTGGAGTATAAGTATTATGCTGTGTAATGTTACATGACTCAATCATTAATATACAGATAGTTGGGGTTTTTAGCGAGATGATTTCCCCAGGATACATACTGTGTTAATGTGTGAATGCTCTTGATGTTTTATTGTTATTGATGTTGCTATATTGATGATCAACGTAGAGGAGCTTATGTATTGTGTATGT